>KE157310.1:137496-162779 GCA_000411055.1 Leavenworthia alabamica
AATGTCACACTGAAATATTTTAAAGATATAATATAGGACAATTTTCAAAAATACTATCAAATTAATTTCAATTTTCACAAATATCATTAAAATTAATTTAAGACAAAATTAACATTTAATAATTTAATTAAATTAAAAATTAGATTACGAGAAATTACACAAAACCCAAACAATAAATATTAAACTCAACCACTAAATACTCAACCCAAATAATAATAAACTAAACCCAACCACTAAATATTCAATTTTAACATTAAATTAAAAATATGATTTTAATAAAAATGTTATTTATGTCTAATTAAATAAAATAATGTAATTTTGTCCTAAAAACTATAAATGGTGGTATTAGAAAGAATTACTCATAAAAATGATTTTTAGTGCAATTAATTTCTAAAAAATATTTATAAGAAAATTATTGTAAATTAGAAAAAAACATTGTTACATTTTAATAAACACAAGAAAACAAAATCATTTGTACATATAAACTCAAAAAACAAAACAAAATTATGAATTCTAAAATGTAATTGTAGTAGACATACCCAAATAAAGAGAGCATGAAGATCTTGATGAAGGTCAGAAATGAGAGAGGTGGAGCAGTTTTTCTTATAATAATAATAAAAAAAAGAGTGCAATTAATATATAAAATAAAGTTTACAAAAACTTATTATAGACACATCTATATATATGCCTTTGTATAGAGATAATACCTCTCGAAGAAGAAAGCAAGAGGAGCCATGAATATAGTAGATAAAGCTTGACGATAGAAAACGAAGACAAATGTGTTCATCCCATCATTAAAGACAGCTTTAGAGATCAAGAACAAGATTGTATATATGACTTGTATTATAGTCACCACCATATATGGTTTCTTTGTGTCCATTGATTTGATAATGTTTTTGTTTTGATTAAAAGTATATAAATAGATGGGTTTGCTCTTTGTGATGTTCTTATTTTGGGTTTAGAATAAGATGCTAAGTGGGTTTTACAGACACAAGAACGCACGAATTTGATGTTGTTGTGGTAATATTAGAAAGTAGTGAAATAAATATTAAAAAATATGTCACTTAGAGTGGATGAAGAAAAAAGATGTTACTTTTGTGTCACAATCTCACTAGTCACCAACTAAAATTATTTTAGATTTTTATATATTTTTCTAGTTCTGTGACTCCTGTCCATTGATCACTCACCACTCCCATAATTCTACAATATTAAAAAAAAATTATATTAAAAGAAAATTATTTTTATATCATGTGCAACATGAACTATAAAATAAAGTAACAACATGGCAGCATGAGACCTCATCAATATTTAGTAGGTCTTGGCAAAATGTTTGTTAGTATGTTCGATTCGGTATTTGATTCGGTTCGAATCGAAAAATCTGAATATTCGTAATTGTTCGAAATAAATTAAATAGCAAAATATAGTTTTCGTAAAAAACGAATCAATTATAAAATATCATTTTTGGAATGTCCGAATATTCGCTTCGATTCAGATATTTATCATATATATAAATATATAAAAATATATAATTATAAATATATATGTATAAACAGAAAGTTTAATGATTACAGTGATTTATTTTCTGATAAGTTTTATATTCTCTATATTATCACAATATTCGAATATTTTTAAAAATATTTTGATCGAATATTAGGATATTTTTAAAAATGTTTTTGTATATATTAACATTTTTTTAAATCAAAATTAAACAAAAAAAAATAAATCAAAACGAAGCAAATAGTTCACGAATAATCTAAAAATTTCCGAATATTCGAATTTCCGAATATTCAAAAAATTTCGAATCGAAGCGTATCATAGTATTAACTATTCGACATAAAAGAATCGAATCACGAATAGTAGAAAAACTCCGAATATTCGCTTTGTGTCTAAACCTAATATTTAGAGTTTAATTCCTACTATAAGTTGAAATTACTGCATAATGAGATTTTATTTTATAACACTGTCAAAATTATATATTTGAAAATAATACAAATTTGGTTAATGAAACGATGTATTCATTTAAGTAATGATATTAACTTTAGTAAAGAATCATGTGACATAAATGGTTAATTAATTCACGATCTTTAACTAGTTGATAAATATAGTAACAGTTTAAGTTTAGTGAACATTTGACGAGCCATGTTCAGACACCTAATCTTGTCACTTCGTATATATCTAATTGAAATTAAAGACGCCAAACTAGTTAAAAATTATGTCACTATCATATACTCTATAGAGAAAGGGAATCAATTTAAAAGTAAAAATAAAAGTCAAGAAAAATGAAAATAAAAGAACCAATGAGATTCAAGTGTTTGATCATTGATGACCCAAATACATGTGGTGATATCAAACGTATTACGTCCACGTTATCACACACATGCAAAAGTATTTTAAATTAGAGTAACACTATATTTGGATATACATATCATTTTTAATTAAAATTAATTTTTATTAAAAAATTATATTTTTTAGAAAAATATATATTTTTTATTTAATATTAGAATTTAATATTTAATGTTTGGGTTTAATATTTATTATTTAGGGGTTAGAGTTTAGAATTTTGATTTAGAATTTAGAATTTTGATTTAGATATTAGAATTTAGCATTTTAAAATTAGAGTTTAGTATATATTGTTTGTGTTTAGTATTTATTGTTTAGAATTTATATAATTTTTATTAAATAAAATTTAATTTTTAATTTAATTAAATTATTAAATAGTATTTTTATCGTAAATTAATTTTGATAATATTTATGCAATATAAACTAAATTAAATGGTATTTAAAAGAATTACTCTTTAGATTAACCTGTATTATCAACGTGTATATATATATATATAGTTAGCTTTAAATAAAATATCATTATCATATGGTATAAAGATAGCTAAGAGCCTAAGATAGTTTCCTCCATTGGCTTTTAATTAATCAAAAAAGACAGATCCAGTTTCAACCATCCAATGATTTAGAGTAATTTTTTTTGTTTTTCTAATATTTTTAATCTTTTAATAAAATTAATTTAGAACATCCAAAACCTGGCATGCTATATTAATACTAATTATGAGAAGGAAGAATTCAAGGTATATACACATTTCTCATATTATCTTCCTCAAATTTTAAAGTGAAAAAAAAAAGATAATTAAAGAAGAAAAAACAGGAAATAAATACCACGTTGAGTCATTATAAAAGGAAGACTCAATCATGAAAACAACTTCTCATTGGTTCTTACACTATGGGAAAAGCACCCAAGGGCCCATTTGATTTATTAATCACGTCGACGAAAGCCCATTTAGTAAAGAAAATGAGTACTATTCTTAAGTTTGTAAAATGTGTGGCTGATGGGCTTCGAGCCCAGGTAAAACAATTATCTTGAGCTCTCAAAGTATGAATCTTTATTCCAAGTCTTTTGTTCTATGACCGAAAAAACGGTTCAGAATTGTTATAAGAGAATTGTTTTTTATAGTTGATTTGTTCGTAGAGCTTAGAAGAGAAGGGAAACACTCTTTTAACCTAAACCTAATGGGTTTCGTCTTCTTAGGACCATCTTCATTTTCTATCTTAACATGTGCTCGCTCTTTTTGCAGATAAGTAACTATGCAAGTATCCTCTTCATGGCTCTCTTCTCATCGATTGCAGTAACGGGTATACTCGAGATGCAATGGGGTAAAGTAGGGATCGATGATTGGTGGAGAAATGAACAATTTTGGGTCATTGGAGGTGTTTCATCACATCTATTTGCTCTATTCCAAGGTCCTTCTAAGGGTTCTTGCTGGTGTCAACACTAACTTCACAGTCACTTCAAAAGCAGCTGATGATGGAGAGTTCTCTGAATTTTACCATTTCAAATGGACTTCACTTCTCATCCCTCCAATGACTCTTCTCATTATAAACGTCATTGGAGTTTCTGATGCCATAAGCAATGGATATGACTCATGGGGACCGGTCTTTGGAAGATTGTTCTTTGCTCTTTGGGTTATTATTCATCTTTACCCTTTCCTTAAAGGTTTACTTGGGAAACAAGATAAAATGCCGACCATTGTTGTTGTCTGGTTGATCCTTCTTGCTTCGATTCTTACCCTTCTTTGGGTTAGAGTTAATCCATTTGTGGCTAAAGGTGGTCCTATACTTGAGATCTGTGGTTTAGATTGTTTGTGAGTTGATTGATCAATGGTTTGATTCCCACGGATCAATAGAGGTAAGAGATAGAGATATTGTTCATTAATATATTGTTTATTTTTGCAAGAATGTGTTGTAGATGTATAGATGAAGAAGATCAGTTGTTGTCTATTTGTTTTGTTCTTTGGTGTTGAGAAAAAAAAAAGTATTTGTTAAATTATTTTTTAATTGAATATTTATGATCTCTTTTTGAATATTATAGAAGAGGAGTTTCAATATTCAAGATTTGTCAAATTTTATTGAAAATCTTGTGAAAAATGGATTCAACGGTCAACGCTCTTGGACCACGTGTTAGACACGATCTTAGTTTTGGATGTTTGTTGTGTCGAGGGCGAAATACAAATAAGAGTTGAAGTCTAGAAGTTATGTAATAACGACAAAAGTCAAACGATGTCGTTTCCATACTAATCTGCCTATGGACTTCGCGTCAATTAAATAAGAGAAGAAGACGAAGGTTGAAATAAGTGGGCCTTAGGTACGGCCCAAACAGTCGCTTCCATTAGCCTTTTTACCACCGACACACCGTCCAAACGGAGCCTTTGAGGTCGACCAGAACAGTTACATGCTGGGCACGCGCTTTCGTACGGAACGGTTCATCTCTCAACTTGACCTTCAAGCTCACCGTTTAGGCAAATATCTGACTATAATAAATAATATTCTATTTAATGGTTTACCTATTTTTCAGTAATTCACTTTTTTTTTGTAACTATTGATCACCGAACCATTAATATTTGTAATTTTTTGTCAACAATTATTAATATTTGTAATTAATAATCGTATCCTGAATTTTTGTAAATTATACTTCCTTTGTTTAAAAATATAAGATATTTTCATATTTTAATATAATAATAATTGTGTGACTAGTAATAATTTATAATTGTTTTCAGATACATGTCATATACAGTTTCCAATTAATACAAAATCTGTTCATATTGACTTAAATCATCAAAATCAAATTTTCTTCTGTTATTATAGTTGAAATTTATAATATTTATTATATTTATAGTCCTATATATTTATTTTAAAGTGCGTGTTTATTTTGAATTCACACCCCCGAAACAAAAGAGAAGCCGACTCTTTTTATTTGACGGCGCTGAAAATAAATGAAAAAATTATACGACAAAATAAAATGTATATCTATAACTATAAGCTAAAACCTCGTTACTTATATGTCCTAAAAAAAACATTGTCTGTCGTTACTTCTCTCTCTACAGAGTTTTCTTTCCCTCGAAGAAAAAAAAAATATTATTTTAAATTTGATTCTGTGGGTTTATAAGGTTTTAAGTTACAGAGGAGGATTACAAAAGAGGAGGTTTTGTTGTATGTGTGCTTTAAAAGTGGCAAATCAGAAAGATAACGTTGGTAACAAAGACGAGTTTACTCGAGAAGATGATGATCATCGAACGTTATCGGAAATCGATCAATGGCTTTCTTTATACGCCGCGGAAGACGGCGACCATCACCGTGATAGCTTTGCAAGCGTGCCTCCTCTGCCAACATCGTCATCTCTTATGCCGAGTTTCAACAGAGAGATGGAGATGTCTGCAATCGTCTCTGCTTTAACTCACGTTGTCGCGGGAAATGTTCCTTCTCATCAACAAGGTGGCGGTGAAGCTAGCGGTGATGGTGGAGAAGGGACTTCGAATTCCTCTTCTTCCTCTGGCCAGAAAAGGAGAAGAGAGGTGGAGGAAGGTGGCAACAAAGCGGTTAAGGCAGCTAATACTTTGACGGTTGGTCAATATTTCTCAGGCAGCACTTCTACTTCTAAAGGTAGTTTAAAAAAAATATTTAAATTATTTTGTTTTTTTCTTAATTTAAAAATTCATATTTGATTGTATAATTATATGATTTATTATATCTTTTAATTGAAGACATTAATTTCGAATCTTTTCAAAACAAAAGTGTGAAATTTTATATGTTTGGTTCTTTTTAGGGAGAGAAGCTTCGAGTAACATGTCAGGTGTAGTCCCAACATACGAGTATATAACAACAGGCACAGCGAAGGCAAATAGTGAAACGTCGTCGTTTAGTGGAGACCAACCTCGAAGAAGATACAGAGGAGTAAGACAAAGACCATGGGGAAAATGGGCGGCTGAGATTCGAGATCCTTTCAAAGCTGCTAGAGTTTGGCTTGGTACGTTTGACAATGCTGAATCAGCAGCAAGAGCCTATGATGAAGCTGCTCTTCGTTTTAGAGGCAACAAAGCTAAACTCAACTTCCCTGAAAACGTCAAACTCGTTACACCTCCTGCTTCAACCACTGCTGCTACAGCAGAGTCTGTACCCCAAACCAGGAACTTGGGTTCTACGACTACTCTTTTGCCCATAAGACCTGCTTCTGATCAAACCGTTAATCCTCAGCCGTTGATGCAATCTTATAACTTGAGTTACTCAGAGATAGCTGGTCAACAACAACAGTTTCAGCAACATCATCAAGAATCTATGGATTTATATAATCAAATGTCGTTTCCCTTTCGTTTTGGTCACTTGGGAGATTCAATGATGCAATCTACATCATCATCATCATCTCATTCTCGTCCTCTGGTTTCCCCTGTAGTGATTCAACCACCACCCGAAACAGCTAACGAAACCGGTTTATCTCATCAACGGCCATCAGACAAGACAAGTGAGAGTCCATCCTCTTGATGGCTTTGCTTCATTTTCTTTTATTTTACTATTATAGTTTTTTTTTCCAATTATTATAGAGATTAGGTTTCTATTGCTTTGCTTTCATCTTCACATGTTCTTTTTCTTCGTTTAAATATTTATTTTACATTTCCATAATAATTTTTTGTTTCGTTAAAAAAGAAAGAGTTTTGTATATAATCTTAAAAAGTTTATTTCATAAAGACAAAAACAAAGAAATGTGTTAGAACAAACAGAGAAAAAAAAACTCAAATGAAGGATGATTCTAAACCTGCCATTGTGGTGTGTTTCTTAAACTCTTAGTTTGAGATGATTCAGAAGCTTTGTCATCCAATGAGCCTCCAATCATGCTTTTTTCTTTCTCTTACTCCAGAGAGATGTCCACTGAATCACCACCATTGTAACAATCTGGCTTTGGAAGCATCCTGCAACAGAGTATAAACATAAGGATTGAGAACCTTTCTTAGAGTAGTGAACTGAAAACTCAAGTTTATATCAAGAGCTCTCTAGATTTCCACATGTATCTACACATGAGAAACCTTTCAAGGAATGATAAGATTCCTGCAATTATAATAACAACATTAACAAACTCTGAATCCACACCTTTCCACCAGATACATAGTTTAATAAGCTCAATCTGAGTTTCTCTCTGGATTCTGATGGTTAATAATACAGCATGTGCTTGTTGCATCATGGATTGTACAGCCTGCAAATTCAAAGACCTTTCAACTATTCAAAGAAAGCAGAGGATTCAATGTAACCTGCTTAAGCTGACCAAAGAAAGCATAGGATTCAGTGTAACCTGCTTAAGCTGACCACACTCCTTAAACAGATTCAAAATGATCATACCAGAAATTTAAGTCCCTTTTTCATTACTGTTAAAAAATCCACATTTAAGTCTTGAGAGCTTACACAAGACACAAAATGATCATATCAGAGATTTATGATTTTTATCAATCTTAAGGGTTCATTTCAAATTCCTTCATTGTCTTTCAAAGATTAGGAAAAGTGTTTGGTGTATTACTATTACATGAGACAATAGTTTACCAGAATAGTTGAGACTTTACAATGTAATGATTTTGTTTTCATTTTTGACAAATGTAACCAAATTATCAGTAAGATAAATCCTCTTCTGTAGAGTTTGGATTGTAGTTATTACCAGACTCAGTTTCACACAAGTTGAAATCCTGAAGGGTTCTTAGAACAGGACTTGGGAGACCATTTGGTGGAATCAAGACTTTCTCTTGGTTACAATCATAGTTTTGTGCTATGTGACTTGAAGGAACATGAGCTACTGAAGTATTTACGTTTGGTGGAGCGACTTGTTGCTGATGAAACTCTTGCACTGGGAATAGTCTCGACGTCTCCTCAGGTTCATATTCAAGCTCATTCTGTATAAAGGGTAAACATGAATAACTCTTCAGATCAAAGTCAAGATCTTTGGACTTGTATATGAAGCACATAACCAATCAAAATACTAAGAGCTTGAAGCTCGAGTATAAAACATAATCACAAATCAGATAGTGTTTCAAAGTAATGAACCTGTAAGTAGGTGATAATATCAACTGTGGATAGTTTAGTTCCTTCTTCTTGTTGTCTCACAATCCATTCGTAGAGTTTCTCCTGTTGAACAATAAAAAAAAGTCTAATTCATTGGAGCAGTAATAAACTAAAGATAGCAAACAACAACATCATGAAACATTATTGAGCAACGATCCTTAGTTCATCAATCTAGTTAGAATTGAGAGTCAAAAATAACAAAAGGAGTCACCCTGCCCCTTAAAAGATTAAAAGGTTACAACTTTGAACAGTAACACTGCTTATTAGCTTTCATCGATCAGAACCAGTTCAAAGTGTCCCTTTTTAATGATTCATTTACGACAATTAATCAAACATAAACATCCCATAGAGATCATAGCAGACCAAAAAAAAAAAAACTCAATTTGACTAAAACAACAACAAGGCAAAATCGAAACGAGATATAGAAGAAGGTCAAGGGAGAGAACAGACCAAGCCGCGACGTTCACCGGCGAGGAAAGAGACACGTTGGTGGTTCATGGCATGTGTATAGAGCTGAGAGAGAGAATTAGCAGCACCTCGAAATGCGCTGTACATAGTTCGATCGACCTCATCGAGCCGCGTTGAATCTGATTTTCGCTTCTTCCCCATTGGTTTCTCAAACAGATCAAAACCCGAGATTTTTGAGATTCTTATTGATTTGTAAAATTAGGGATTTTGGGTGGAGAAGGATTGATTGTTGGTGAAGGGAAGAAGAAGACGAAGAGAGGCTAAACGTTGCATTATTTATTCTGTAAATATTATGCCACGTGGATTTCATGCTGTCTTTGGGCCCCACTTATCTGTCTCTTTGGGTCCCACCTGTCGGATTTTTTCATTGTATTTTTGCTAGCTTTTTTTTTGACATTTTATATTTTGACTAATTTATATACCAAATTAAATTAATATCAATTTTACTTACAGAAATGTATACTCTCTTATACCCACAAAAACAAAGAACAAAAAAGACCATTAACAACTCCAAACAATGTCCGAGAAAACTACACCTATATTAACTCATGCTTCTTCCTAAAAATAGAAATTTATTTGAAGCTATAATTTCTCACTAAACATCCTAAAAACATTCTTATTACAACAACAACGACCACCCAAAGACACGTGAAAGAAAAAATCACCAGTACTGTTACAAGAAGAAGAAAAAAACATCAACCAGTAAGCTAAACAAAAACACATATTCGTTATTACACAAAACTAAGTATCATCATTGTCTCAATATGGTCGGAGGAGCAGTAGTTATGTTCGTTAAACTAGGGACGGCTATAATGACCGTTATGTCACTAGCTAGTTTGGTCGAGGGCTTTGGTGTGAATTGGGGTAATATCGCATCGCATCCGTTGAATCCTGAAATTGTTGTTAGGATGCTTAAGGATAATAAGATAAATAAAGTGAAGCTTTTTGATGCTGATTCATGGACGATGAATGCTTTGTCTGGTACAGGCATGGAGGTTATGGTTGGAATACCTAATTATTTTCTTGAATCTCTTGCTGAGGATTATGATAGTGCTAAAGATTGGGTTAAAGAAAACGTCACTCATTATATGCGTAAAGATGGCGTCAACATCAAGTAACTCTCAAAAACTTAAATGTTTTTTTTATAATCGTATTAGTTCATTTATATATATGACTGTGATATATAGGTACGTAGCTGTTGGTAACGAACCATTTTTGTCAGCTTATAATGGATCATTCTTGAAGACAACATTTCCAGCGTTAAAGAACATTCATAAAGCACTAAATGAAGCTGGTCACACTGATAAAATCTTAGCTACGATTCCACAAAACGCAGAAGTTTATCAATCAGCCAACGATAAACCATCAGGAGGAGATTTTCGCAAAGATGTGAAGCAAACAATGCTTGACATTGTTAATTACTTTCATGATAATAACTTACCTTTTACTGTTAATATTTACCCTTTCTTGAGTCTTTACCTAAACGAGCATTTCCCTTTTGAGTTTGCTTTTCTTGATGGTGATGGTCAAACGATTACTGATAAAGGAAAAGATTATGATAATGTTTTTGATGCAAATTACGATACACTTGTTTATGCATTGAAGAAAGCTGGGATTAATGATATGAAAATTGTTGTTGGAGAGGTAACGTGACAAGAAAGTTACTAGTTCATTATTAGGTATTATCAAGAATGTTTAATTTAGTTAAATTTTATAGGTTGGATGGCCAACGGATGGTCATAAGTTTGCTACACCGAAGCTAGCTGAGAAATTTTATACAGGACTTATGAAAAGACTTGATAAAGATGGTGGAACTCCATTGAGACCTGAGAGGTTAGATGTTTATCTCTTTGGTTTCCTCGATGAAGACATGAAGAGTATTCTTCCAGGACCCTTTGAGAGACACTGGGGAATCTTTAGGTATAACTTTTCACTTCAAGAACTAGGTTTCTTCAACATGAACAGTATTCTAATATATAATCTTCAATTAGGTACGATGGGACACCTAAGTTTATGGTAGATTTCACGGGAAAAGGACGTAAAATTGTGCCTGTGGCAGCTAAAGGTGTGCAATATTTAGAAAAACAATGGTGTGTAGTGAACAACGACACGATCAATCTGGATGAAGTTGGTCCGGATCTAGAGTATGCATGTTACCATGGCGACTGCACCGCCATGCAAGAAGGGTCAACGTGTAGTAACCTAACCAAAATCCAAAACATATCATACGCATTTAATATGTATTATCAGATACAAGACCAAGACGTTAGGGCTTGTGATTTCAAACATGCTGCTATGATCACTAAGAAAAATGCATCTGTCGGAAGTTGTTTGTTCCCTGTTCAGATTGTTAGTGGAAGTGACGATGTCAGGATCAGATTTGTGTTCGGAAGATTTCTCATCTTTGGACTTGTTCTTCTTGGTTTGGTCACGTTTATATAGATTGTTTTTTTTTCGATCTAGTTGATTTATATATGTTTTATACACAGATAGGTAAATATAATGTATTGAGATTTTTTATTTGAATTTCAATTTTGACAGTGTGTGTGTGCATTATACATTTTTATCAAGATTTGTTCCATTATATCATCATTTTGCAAATTTAATTTTTTATTTAAAAAATATTTCATCGAGGTTAAATATTAGTTTTATTTTATTTTCTACAATTTTATGACATCTAATGGAAAGACATGGACATGACCTTGACTTATTCCATCTAAAATTGTCCTATAGACTGATTCTTTATCTTTGACCAGTTGACCATATCAGTTTCAGTTGTTCAGTTTATAATCTAGTCTTCTTTGTTAATACAGTTATTATCATAGTTAAATTAGCAATATCTGAATTCAAAATTCTTAATAATTTGCATGTAAATCACTTAATAATTACTATTATTTCTTACCCAAGTTAATTCTTAAAACAAAGACATATCACATGTTTCTGTTTCTTTATCTCCTTTTATCTGATAGTTAATAATTAGTTTTGTCTTAACACAATAAAGTGATGTTACAATGGCGGCACCGAGAAATTTCGTCGTACCTTTTAAGACAAGATTATAAGAAAGACCACTTTGAATCGTTGACTTAGGAATTGACTTGCGAAATCTTGTTCATATACATTTATATTAATAATATAGTAAGAAGAACATATATAAAAAAACTATATCATAAAATTTAGTTACAAGTTGTTTCCTATCAAATGTGAATTATATTTGTTTTAAAAATACAGATCAATTTTTTTTTTTGGGTTTTGATACCAAATTATTATTTAAAAATCATTGGAAATAACGATTTGGCTAAAGTTAGGCCAAAAAAGATAAATAAAATTTGTCATAATATCGATCTCAAAACCTCAGCCGTTGATCCAACACTCAAATTACATGGACCTTAGCGTAGACGATAGAATCTCTAAAATGGGCCCGGAAGGTCCAAGCTAAAGCCATTACTTTAAGTGGAAGCTCACCTTTCCGCCGCCCGATCGTATCTCCATACGTCATCAATGATGACGTCATCAGTCTCTCTTTCACACGTGGCGTTGAAGCATCTTCCTAGTATCTACCCTGAAATTGCTTGTCATAAGTAGTAAAATGTTTAATCATATTATCTCTTTAATTATATTTTTTTTTACAAAATATAACAAAAATTCGTATGATAGTTTTATTATATAAATAAAAGACTCATTAACACTTTGTCTTCCCTTCTTCACTTGCTCTATGCTTAGCTCTAAATAGTATTTTTTTCCTCTCTCTTTTGCAAAAAAAAAAATATGAACATCCCTCAAAGCCCTAACCCTAGTTTCACGTTCCTCTCCGATGAAAACTTAATAAACCCTTTTATGGATAACTTTGATTTCTCCCATTTGATGTTTGACGTCGATGAAGGAGGCAAAAACGGAATAACCGAGGAGGAAACTTCATCTCCGACAAGCATGGTCTCGTCGGAGACATTTACCGGCGAAAGTGGTGGATCCGGTAACACAACAACGTTGAGTAAAAAGAAATCAGTGTGAGTTTTGATTATTATTGTGTAAAAGATTCGTAAACAAACCTTATTAATTATATAGTATTTATTTATTATTTGTTGTAATAAATTGCATAAATAGGAAAATTAAAGAAGTTAAGCCGAAGGAGACAGCTCATAGAGTTGCATTTAGAACAAGATCAAAGATTGATGTAATGGATGATGGTTTTAAATGGAGGAAGTATGGTAAAAAATCTGTCAAAAACAACATAAATAAGAGGTAAAACTAATAACTTATTTACTATTTATTTAATTACTTGTTTTAAATTTAATATAAGAGTTGCTTGAGATAACCCACTAGATAGATCATTACTAATTTTAATACTATTTAATGGACCCATTATATCTACCAACCCACTTGGATTACAATTTAGTTCCATATACATCTATGTTTTTATACAAATATATAAAAGTTCCCTATATGTATCAATCCATGGTTAATAATCATATATTATAGAACAAACAAGTTTTCCATACTATTTATGCAATTTAAAAAAAAATGAATATATAAATGTATAGGAATTACTACAAATGCTCAAGTGAAGGTTGTTTGGTGAAGAAGAGGGTAGAGAGAGATGGTGAAGATGCAGCTTATGTTATGACAACATATGAAGGAGTCCATAACCATGAGAGTCCATCTCATGTCTACACTGACATGGTTTTGTCTTATGATCATGATAATTGGAGCCAACACTCTCTTCTTCAATCTTAATATCAAATCTCATCATCCTTGAGATGATATATCTAC
The DNA here is from genome assembly GCA_000411055.1 of Leavenworthia alabamica. Classification (NCBI taxonomy): domain Eukaryota; kingdom Viridiplantae; phylum Streptophyta; class Magnoliopsida; order Brassicales; family Brassicaceae; genus Leavenworthia; species Leavenworthia alabamica. The sequence continues at coordinate 151,108 of KE157310.1, forward strand.
AAACGTTGTGTAATTTTATAGGTATAATAAAGGTGTATAATTTTGTGGTTATGATTGTTTATTTATTAATGTATGTAAATGACTATATATTAAACATTTTGTATGTAGTTTTTTCGATATAAAATATTAGTGTAATATTTGAAAATTTGTAGTGTTGAATGAAAATAAAAGCCAAAATACAACATTGTATTTTGTTGTTATTTGCTACTAAACCGACCATATGCTTCATTATAAATTGTACCGGAAGGAAGAAAAAAAATTAGTTTCAAATCAACTACTTGGGTTTACTTGTTACCGGTTATTGATTTTATATAATTGGATTTCGATCGGTTTAATTTATGATCCGGTTTTGGTGGTACAGTATTGAACCGATCGCATCGTCTTCTACTTTTAACAACTTGTTAACTCATACAGGTAAAGGAAGTCTCGTTTTCGTTAATAAATTCAAAGCAACGATACGAGTATAGAGAGATCTCTGATCTATAGATCGATCCAGGTTCACTTTACTTTGAATTTTGAAACGAATTCAAAAGTTCCAGATTTATTCCGACGAGGAACACAAATCTTACTTGATTGATTTAGCTGAAGAGATCTCTGTTTGATTCTGTTTGTAATCCTCGTTAGAGATCTGCTGCTTCTTTCGTTCAATTTTGAGTATTGATTCTGTAGAATCTAGATTAGTCTCGATGTTGTTATTGCTGCTTCAATAATGTGATGGTGATTGAATCATTAAAGTCAGATATTATGAACATTCAGAGGTTTCGATAAGTGTTTGCTTTCATTTTTTTCACCTAATCGAGTTTTGCTAGTGATTAAGCAAAAACAAAAAAATGAAGTTTTGGAGAGAACGTGAAAGGGAGAATAAAGAGCAGATCATAGCACCATTATGTGGACAAGTTCGAGTATTGGTGGTTGGTGACTCAGGTATCATTCGTTTCAATTCTATAGAACCAATCCAAGTTGTAGTTTTCATGAATTAGGTTTTCATAGGAATTGTAGAGTGATGCTACATTTGCTATACATGATCATGCATGATTCAGGATGATAGATCCTCTGCATTGAGTTATACCATTTGGTTGTCTAAGTATCTTAAGTCAACAGTGTTCTTCAGAGTTCTTTTATTACTTACTGTTTTTGCTTTTGCTTATGAGCTATGAGTCATTTCATATTCTGCATCGTTGAGTTTGTTTTCATCTCTTAAGCTTAAATCTTATTCTTAGGTGTTGGAAAAACATCACTTGTACATCTAATCAATAAAGGTTCTTCTATTGCTCGTCCATCTCAAACCATTGGTTGCACTGTTGGTGTCAAGGTAATTTAATCGTCTTAGAATGTTCTTTCTCCAAATCATTAGGGAGCTGGAGTTTAAATCCTTTTATTTTCGGTACTTCGTAGCACATTACTTACGGGAGTCCTGCTAGTTCTTCAAGTAGCATTCAAGGTGACTCAGAAAGAGATTTCTTTGTTGAACTGTGGGATGTATCAGGGCATGAAAGATACAAAGATTGTCGTTCATTGTTCTATTCACAAATCAATGGTTTCTCCCAACCTATCTACTTTGTTCATCCTTATTGTGGTCTGTAAAACAATTTCATAAAGCATGATATTTTATAATGCAGGAGTTATTTTTGTTCATGATCTCTCTCAAAGAAGGACAAAAACAAGTTTACAGAAATGGGCGTCTGAGGTTGCAGCAACTGGAACTTTTTCAGCTCCTCTACCTTCGGGTGGTCCAGGTGGTCTTCCTGTTCCATACATTGTTGTTGGCAACAAAGCAGACATTGCTGCAAAAGAAGGAACGAAAGGAAGCAGTGGAAATCTTGTAGATGCAGCGCGTCATTGGGTTGAGAAGCAAGGTTTGCTTCCTTCAAGTGAAGATCTTCCTCTATTTGAAAGCTTTCCTGGTAATGGTGGTCTTATAGCGGTAAGTAAACCATATGACTAAGCACTAGTTTCTTTATTTAGTGGTTGCTTTGGATTATATAATCTAATTTCATAGGCTGCCAAAGAAACCAGATACGATAAGGAAGCTTTGAACAAATTTTTCCGGATGGTTAGTGTCATTAAAACACCTTTTATTCCTTGTCACCTCTCCAAGTTAAAACATTTGTGAATCTTTACCAGTTGATAAGAAGAAGATATTTCTCAGACGAACTACCAACAGCTTCACCATGGTCTATTTCGCCTGGTCAAACCACATCATCCCAACGGTTAGATGAGATCACAAATGATGACGATCAGTTTTACAAGCGAACAAGGTAACAACAACCTTTTGTTGCTTTTCTTGGGTTTGGTGTTAACTGTTGATGATTTGCAGTTTCCATGGAGATCCATACAACTACAACAACACAGTACAACCAGTTCTATCACAACACAACCTAACTCCGCCTCCTACACTATATCCGCAACAACAACCTGTGTCTACTCCTGATAACTACTACGCTGTCCCGAGATACTCTCTTTCCAGTGTACAAGAAGCAACCAACAATGGCAGTGCCCGATCAAAGCGAATGGATATTAATGTTTGAAGTCTCTCTATTAGAGAATCCACTTATAGCAGCCTAAGTCATCTATTGTTTTGCTCATCTCATTCGAAGAAAAGTTGATGTTGCTTTTGAATTTATTATTCTTTTATAATTCATCTTTGTAGGTGTGATAAGGTAGAATATATGTGTAACCAAACCCTCTTTGGTAAATAGCCAAATTCTTTGAATGTTATTTTACTGTCCAAACTTGTCTACTTATATACATTCCACAATAAATATCTTGTGAATCTACTTTAAGAAGACCATTTTGTTCAGTTCCATCTCTTGGAATTCTTAATAGCCTTTGATATCATCACTTCTCCAGTCTTCTGCTGCTTCAACTACTGTTTCAAGCACTGTTTTATCCAAATCAAGAACCTCAGCTTGGCAAAGAAAACACAGAGTTGATAAACCAAACCATGTTGCCAATTATTTAGCTCTCTTTATCAGATCAATACCTGATTCTGTTCAAAGTAGTTTGGTAGTACATTGTGTTCTCCAAGAATAACTTCACCTTTCAATGGCTTCTCTAAACCCATAATTAGCTTCCATAATGTACTTTTCCCACATCCGTTTGGGCCAATGATGGCAAGTTTCTCTCCTCTTTCTATTAATAGATTAGCTTTCTTAAATAACATCTATTTCCATAGATTAGACAATGTTTCCAACATGAGTAGAGCGTGTAACAATGGAGTTTGTTCATATTATGAATCTCTATCTAGTAACTAACCTCATCCTCGAAACCGAAGTCAATGTTTTTAACTGTGGCTACAGATCTTCCACTTGTTCCACGCTCTGGAAACCTAATCTTCATCTGCTTCCATTGATATGGCTTCTCTATTAGCTCCTGTTCTTGGAGCTTCTCTAGTTTCTGTTATAAACCAGACAACATAAGCTTAAACATCTCAAGCCAATTCACAGGTACAAAAAACATAAGCCAGCCATAATAGTGACTTAGTCCTGTCGCATCAACAACAACGGCAATGGTTCTCTACAAGATACAAGTTTTTTTTGGCTACTGACCTTTTCTGCAGTAGAAATACAAAATCGAGCAAGTGTATAACATTAATGTATAAAACATATATTTATGTTACGTAAGTGTTCTATTGAACAACATGTTGATATGGCCGAGTTGGTCTAAGGCGCCAGATTAAGGTTCTGGTCCGAAAGGGCGTGGGTTCAAATCCCACTGTCAACATTCTATTTTTTTTCCTTCAATATCTTATAACGCACGTTTTAGGAATATAAAACTATATTGAAATTAAACATGTCAAATTATATTATATAATAATAATAAGTGGATGAGCCTGACCCAAATACATAACACAACATAATTTATTCGCTGGTCTCCACCACTAAACGCCTGAAATTTAATACAAGTCACGAGTGACCACTTTAAATATAATAATAGTTTCTTACATCTTCCTCGTGAGAAGTAATATCATCATATTTTGTTTATTACAGTAAAAAAATCTTTACTTAATTTTTTATAAAAATATTTGTCACAGATTTTTAATAAATTATAAAGTGGATAATTTATTTTTGAAAAATTTAAAAGCACATTAGAAGTTGAATGGTAATTTTATAGAAATACGGAAAATATGTAAAATCCAATTTATACATTCGTCAACGGACGATTACGAGTGAACTGTTTTAGGCTTTTCGAATTTGTTCATATACTTTATTCAATTATTCCAATATATTAAATATAAGTAGAGTCATCAATTTTTGACCCTAAAAAATATGTAGAGTCATCAGCCACCTAAGGCTAAAACCACATGCTTTTTTCACAATAACAACAAATATAAATTATTTAAGATGCATGAGTTGATATAATTTCTTGATTTTTTGTCAACTATCTACGAAGGACTATTTGTATAAAATATAATATAATTTGAGTTTAAATTGAATGAGATAATTTGGTTAAATTTTGATAAATTTTTAATTATGTTATTAATTTTTTTCGAAACTCACATAACATCCATTGAATTTTATGGTATTTTAAAAATTAATAATTTAATAATATTAAAATTTAAAATAAATTTATATTTGAATAACATCCTACGTAATCAAAAACTCATTAAGGGTCTTATAAAAATTTTTCTTTTTTTTTTGGGTCAAAAAGGGTCTTATAAATTTATAAACCATATTCTAAAGTCATGATTTAAGAAAATTAATATATTATATATTACATAGTAAAGACTCACACGGTCACATTAAAAGCCGAGTCAGCCCACTATAATACAAAGTTGTCTCTCTGACCTCTCTGCTTCAATCACTCACATCTAAAGAATATATAGCTTTCACTCATCTCACCAAAGTTAAACCCATTAATAAAGTTTTTAAATTCACTCATCAGATCTCAATGGAGAAATTACGCAGCCGAAGTGAACAAGAAACTTATCTAAACTATCAATGGATTCCTTTTCAGTTCCTTGTCCAAACTCTCAAAGCTATCTTTAAATACCTTGGTCTTCTTCATCAAGATTCTCCGACAACAACTAAAACAGTGTCGTCTCCGACAACTTTAAACCAGCCGGTAAGCTTTCTATATGGTCACCATTAAGTTCTTGTTGTTGTGTTTGTGTAGTGTAATATAAAATGAACTTAGGGTTTGTGTTTCTAGTTGCAGGAGGAAGAAGAAGAAGAAGATATTGCCATGAAAGAAGAGGTCATCGTAGCGTCCAGAGGACTTAAAAACGGCGTCGTTGTGACGTCTAGGGGCATAAAGATTAAAGCAAAACCAAAGAAGAAGGAAAGAGTTACCTCGGCTCGTCCTGGTCAACATAATTAAATTATAGTATTAGACTATTATTATTTATTCAATAATTTGTAGTCAATAATGTTTGTTTAACATCATTGTTATATATACTATTTACCATTTTAACTATATTACAGCAAATTCATCAATCTAAACTAAATAGACATATATTTATTTCGTTCTTCAAATATTTATTATTACACAAAATTTCATTATGTTCACGAAGCAAACGTTTTTTAATTCTTTGTCCATATAGAGTATAGTGTATAGTCCATGAAATTGTGGTATTTAGGTTTAACAAAATATATTATTTCATGACATGTACAATTCATTAGTCACTACCAGTATCAATATTAATTGAACGCATTTAATATACATCACTATCGAGTATTGTATCTGTGACAACAAATGTTAAACATTACACATACTCAAACAACGACAACAACAAAAAAACGTTACAGAGTTATCTAATTAAATACTTTTGGATTTACTTCATTAAGAGTCAACAGTTCCTTCAGCATCATATCGATATCTAGTGTGTTCGGGTATTCGGTTTGGATTCGGGTAGTACCCGATCGGGTTCGCATTTTTTGGGTAAAGAAATTTTATACCCATATAGATACCTATAGAATTTCAGAACGGGTTCGGATTTGGTTATTTTTTTTGGGTTCGGTTCGGGTTGAGTTTGGTTCTTAACAATTAATACATATAAAAATCTAAAAATAAAAATTACTACATGTAAATATCTAAAAATATCATAGTTCAATACGGTTCGGATAATATCATGGTTACTAGATCAACATTATTAAATTTAAATTTAAATATCAAAAATACTTGAACAAAAATTTTGTTAAATTTTACAAATATAAGAAATAATTTAAAAAATTCAGTTATTTTGAATATTTTAGTTATTATAATCTTAAGTTAATTGATATTTTTAGTTTATAATTATGGTTTAGGTAATTATTTTATATAAAAACTTAATAAAATTAATATATATTGGTATATAATTGCATTTCGGTTACCTATCGGGTACTTATAATTTTTCGGATTCGGTTCGGGTTTGGATTTTCGGGTATAAAAATTTAACTACCCATTCGGATATTTTATAGTTTCGGATTCGGATTCGGTTTTTCTTTTTCGGTTTGAGTTCGGTTCGGTATTTTAGATTCGGATTTATGCCCAGACCTAAATATCAATAAAATTACATGATTTTTCATACTCTTCTTAACAAAAAAATATATATAATAAAACCCAGAAGCCATATTTAGTGATAAGTTTTACATCACTGAGGAACCATGATTATACAAGAAGGTATGGTATGATAAAATATTGGGTGTCTTTGTAATTAGGCCTACAATAATCATTATCTCTCTAATAATAGGAAATAATACAAATTTAAAAGGGACCATGACCATAAATGCATTAACGCAAAGGATAATAACAATGAAAGTTTCCGGTTTTATTTTTACCGGTTAAAAAACCGGTTTAATTCAGATTTTTTTTTTCGGAATTAAAAAAAAAAAGTAAAAAACCTTAACACCGAAAGGGCTAAAACCTTAGAAAAGCCGGAGAGAAGGCGACGAAAGCGAAGCTAAGCTAACTGAGGAATTTTTTGAATTATTGTGAGATTCTGTAGGAGGAGGAACGAGCTATGTCAGGTGCAGCTTTTGGGCAGTTGAATCTCGAGGAGCCACCTCCGATTTGGGGATCTCGTAGTGTTGATTGCTTTGAGAAGTTAGAACAGATTGGTGAAGGAACTTATGGGTATTTTTATCGATTTTTATCTCCTTTTATTTCCTGGGTTTTGTTTCATTATTCGAAATTGATTTGGTTTGTCGATTGTTTGTGATAAAGATCCAATTTTTTCTCAACTTTGGGTGATTCCACTAAGGCAATTATATAAAGTCTGTTTTGTTGATTGAGTGAATTAACATGTAGAAATCGAATTGCATGATTGTTGTATGGTTGATAAGTTTATCTATTGCATAAACATCTGAAACTAGCTCTGCCTTTATGTTTTCAATTATGATTTGAAGTTTTTTGTTTTCTTCAATGTTATATTTAGGGTATGAGATTAATTTATGTATTTGGATTTGTTCAGTCAAGTTTACATGGCTAAAGAAATTAAAACTGGTGAAATCGTTGCTCTGAAAAAGATTCGTATGGACAATGAAAGAGAAGGGGTAAGCTACATGTGACTACTAATTTAGACTAGTTGCAATGAATCTACAATATGACTTATTATTATTCTCTTATCATTGTTTGCATGAAGTTTCCGATAACAGCGATCCGAGAGATAAAAATTCTGAAGAAGCTACATCATGAGAATGTCATCCATTTAAAAGAGATTGTGACTTCTCCAGGTAATATAAGGAACATTTATCTTATCTTGTAATTGCTTTAGAAGTTAAGTTGAAGAGGTGTTTGAGTTTTGTCGTGATTGTTTTTTTTAAAGGCCGAGACACGGATGATCAAGGAAAGCCAGGTTTGTGAAGATACAATTATTTATATACTTAGATATAGTTAAGATAGATCTATTTGAAAATCTTTATGCTCACCTAAACCTTTTGGATTTGCTTCAATTTTAGATAATAACAAATACAAGGGTGGAATCTACATGGTCTTTGAGTACATGGATCATGACTTGACTGGACTTGCTGATCGTCCTGGACTGAGATTTACAGTCCCTCAGATCAAGGTAGTGCATAGCTAATTACCTTGTTGTAGTAGCCTTTGCAAAACCTAATTGTTACGACTTTTTCTGACATTTCAACATATGTAAACAAGTGTTACATGAAGCAACTCCTCACTGGGCTTCACTATTGTCATTTGAATCATGTGCTTCACCGTGATATAAAAGGTGACTGTCCGGAAATGCATTGTTGACCATTTGGTCCTCCTTTCACCTTTATTTACTAGTTAACTCATAACATCTTGGCACAGGCTCAAATCTCCTTATTGACAATGAGGGAAATTTAAAGCTTGCGGATTTTGGGCTAGCACGATCGTTTTCTAGTGATCACACTGGAAACCTTACAAACCGTGTGATCACATTGTGGTATAGGCCTCCTGAATTGCTACTTGGTGCAACTAAATATGGACCAGCGATCGATATGTGGTCAGTTGGTTGCATATTCGCTGAACTTTTGAATGGGAAACCAATATTGCCAGGGAAAACTGAGGTCAGGGTTTCTTCTTTTGAACATTCCATGTGTGTTAGTAACTTAGTGTCATCATTTCACTCGAATGTTTTTTTTTTTCAGGGTGAACAATTGAATAAGATTTACGAACTTTGTGGATCACCTGATGAAAACAACTGGCCTGGGGTTTCAAAGATGCCTTGGTATAACCAAATGAAATCATCTCGTCCTTTAAAGAGACGCATAAGGGAGATGTATAGACAGTAAGTATAAAGCATTATCTAGTTATGACACGTTTGTACAACAATTACTTTGATCCAGAAGAGATCTCATTTGGTCTTTTCTCTATTCTGCTATAGCTTTGATCGCCATGCTCTTGAACTACTAGAGAAAATGTTGGTGCTTGACCCATCCCAGGTACTAAAGATGTTTTCATAAAGTGAACTATTGTCTGGAATATAAGTAAATTGCGAATATGTTGGTGCAGAGAATATCCGCAAAGGATGCTCTTGATGCTGAGTACTTTTGGACTGATCCGTTACCGTGTGATCCAAAGAGGTAATCACATTTTTAGTTACTGTTAATGAAACCTTACTTGGCTTATAAAGTGCTTCAGCATAAACTGAAACTGTCTTATGTGAAACAGTCTACCAACATATGAATCATCACATGAGTTCCAGACTAAGAAGAAGCGACAACAGATGCGTCATAACGAGGAAGCAGCTAAAAAACAGAAACTGCAGCATCCACAGCAGCAACATTCTCGTTTACCTCCACAGCAACACAATGTTGGTCAGTCTCATGCCGCTCCACATTGGCCTGCCGGACCAAACCACCCTATGAACAACAATGCACCACCATCCCAAATACCTGCTGGTGGACCTGGCGGCCATTACTATGGAAAACCTCATGGTGGTGCACCTGGTCCAAACCGGTACCCTCCTAATGGAAACCAGACTGGTGGTTATAATAATCAGAACCGTGGAGGTTACAGTGGCGGATCATATCCTCCACAAGGTCGAGGTGCACCGTATGGAGCTGGTCCTAGAGGGCCTAGTGGTGGCTATGGTGGTGGACCACCTAACTACTCACAAGGTGGTGGTCAATACAGTGGCTCTGGTGGTTCTGGTAGAGGTCAGAACCAAATGGGTGGTGCTAGAAACCAACAATATGGATGGCAACAGTAAAAAAGAACTCAAAAGACTCTCATATGAGTGTATTCTTGGTTTAGTGTCTTAGAGGCAATTGAGTTTCTATTAATTAAGATCATCTAGAAACAGAATCTATTTTCATTTGTTCACAACAAATCAAATTGGAATTTTCAAATCTTATTACTTTTCTTGTGCAATCAAATGTTTCAGAACCTATCCTGTTTTCAAGAAGAAAAGAGTAAACTCAAAAAGGAAAAATAAGACCAGTCATTGTGTCTTGTCTCATTGTCTTATGCTGATTCTACTTTCAAGACAACTTTCATGAACTCATAAACAAAGTAACTGATCGCTGCAGAAGGCAAAACCTGTAATTATGAGAGAGATAACAAAGTTGTAAGACAAGTTTAAGAGTTTAGTTCATGACTAAAACTATGAAGTTAATCTACCTGTAATAAGCTGGGAATTAAACCAGTATATAATGCAGGAACACCTCCTTGTTCAATGATCTTCACACAAGTAGCCACTGCACTTAACTTTTTTGCATGTGATTGCATTTGTAAATGCCTTCTCACAACCTCAAATGGATAAGTTGCTGCTTCTGAGCAAGCCCCTGCGATTGCTCCATATAACAAAGTTCTCATAGGACCAAGCTCGAGTTGATCGAAAGCATTAAGTTCTTCAACTTCTTGGTTCATGTGTTCAAGCCGTTTCTTACCTTCCGGTGTATGAAGGTAAGCTGATTTTAAAATATCATAAACACCATAGAACACAGCTCCTGATGGAGCCATACTAACAAGTGAAGGTACAAGACCTTTGTATAATGAAAAGAACCCTTCAGTCTGAATCATGTGACGAAATGCACCAACTACACCGCCTAATGCTTCTCCACCAGGTGCCACCATAACCGTTCTTATCTGCAATTCGATACCACAAGTGAATAATAGTAAAACAAGCTCAATAAAGTCTTTGTTATGATTTACACTTACAGTATCAAGTGGTAGACAAAGTAAACTAGCTGTTACTCCAGCAGCTGCACCAGCAACAAACCTTTCGAAATTTGTAGTTTCTTCGTTACCAGACAATTTCAGAAGCTGACCTCTATATGTATCATATGCATAGAAGTTAATAGACTTAAAAGGAGCAGTTCTTAGAATATTAACTAAATTCCCTTTCCAAAATCCTTTAATCCCTTCAGTAGTTGCAATCCTTTGAATGAGTCCAAGAAGATTCCGTTGCTCTCCTCGAACAATGTATTCTAGCTTCATCCTCTCAAGAGGTGCAATGCAAGTTCTGCTTAAACCAAAATCTTAAAACTCAATGAGCTACCAAAACTACAACATGTATCACTAAGTAACCACAACACTTGAAGTCTACAAGTTGTAGACAGACCAATCAAATCTCAATATAAGCTAATAGAATAAAGTAAAAGAACAAGAAGAGACCTTGAAACCATGGCTGCAAAAGCTCCAGCCCATAAATGCTTGGTGGTGTTGAGAGCTCCTGATCCATTTTCCTTAACTCTAATCTTCTCCGACGCTTCTTGACCAGCACCGATCAATACTGAATCTTTCTCCGATTTAAAGCCGTTTTGACCATTATACCCTTCACCTTCTTCATCCTCACCATTACTCTCCTTTATCGATAAACTAACAGACAAAAACAGAGGTTCCCTGGAACTGTTTCGTCTCCTAAACTTCAAAAAACTCGACTTTTGGATAAATCGACATGAGTTAATAGAACAATTCTTAGAAGAAACAAAAGAGACAGACGAGGAAGGAAGAGATTCTTCGAGAAATAATCCGCCAAGAATTTGAGTATTGTAATCCAATGATTCTGATCTGATTGCTTCAGCTATCCATCGATCAAGACCACGCATTTTTACTAGGCTTTCAAAGGCAAATTCGACAAATTAACCAAATCGGAAACTTTTTCAACAGACCCAAAAAAAACACAAATTGGATCAATAGTTAGTGAGATCTAAATGAAGAAGAGAGATTCTAGGGTTCTACGAAGGAAGAGTAATATTAGTGTACTTGTACATGCTCTTTCTCAAGCTTTAAAATTTCCCCTCTCTCTCTCTAATGGCTAACGC
>KE157310.1:166997-184957 GCA_000411055.1 Leavenworthia alabamica
TTTCTCGCCGTAGAGAATAATTGTGATTTCGTATTTTTTTTCCCTATGGAAAATAGTTGACACGTCATCATTAGGAATGAGTTAAGTATAATAAAAATGATCGTAAAAAAAATTGTCTCAAAATTATCATAAATAACTGTTTTCTCGTTTTATGAAGTATGTAATAAAATAATTATGTAGTTTACTGATTTGGGATTTTTATTATTAGCTATGTTTAGTTTAACTTTATCATAATTTTAAAATTTTATATTTATTAAATTAAATATTATAATTAAATTATTGATAAATAAATAAAATACAAATTTTAGTATATATATTATCTAATCAATTAAATTAATTATATAAAATTATTATTTAATACTTTAAAATCAAGACTTAGGAAATACACCATCCTATAGCATACAATAAAAAACATAAGCATAATATCTAGAAGAGTATTAGGTTAATCTTTATGCTATATTAACTATAATTGATTGAATTAAAAAAAAAATAATGCTCCCATGAGAACCAAGTCGTATTTGTTTGACAAGTATTAAACACTATTTTTAAAACCTATATAAATTTACTAAGGTAAAAAACAATATGCTACAAATATTCGAAAATCATTCCAACTTGTCTGTTTTTTTTACCGCAGGGTAACTATTTCTATTATATCAAAGATCATCGGTTCATGAATCATGAAGACACCAAAACAAGACCATAACACAAGAGTTACAAATAACCTCGGTTACAAGAAATGATCTATAGTTTTATCAAAAACAAAAAAGATATATTTTGATGACAACGACTTGATCCATACTGATCTCTGTTTAGAATATATAAATCCAAGATTTATTATATTATCTATACAAAAAGTTTATAAACCAAAGTTTCATTGAACTATTATTGTTGAGAATACTAAGTGAAGATAAGAAGGTAGGAGAAATCGGCAATGATAGGGTCCATGCCTCCATGACTCCATAGGATCATGATAAATATTGATTAGCTACCTAATCATGTATAATAGATTAACAATGAACTCATTAAGAATCGTGGATATTGATTTGATTCTGCTTCGACATGCAAAAGTCAACTATTTAATATATTTTTTAAAATGAATAGCATATAGTCAACGAGTTAGTAATTTCATCTCGAGTTCTTTTTTTGGTTTTATGGTTTTATTTGGTCGTCCATAATTCTTGGATCCGATTTGGTATTACATTTACTTTATAATCCTTAGTCAAATTATGCACTATTTAATCTAATAATTATCTTTGGTATATTTTTCACTTTATTTATTGGTATTGTTGTATATTTGCTACTAAAACAAATTGAAGACTTGGTATAAAATATATTCAAAAAGCATAAGTGAAAAAAAGTAGCGAAGATTCAGAAGAAGAAACCTAAGTACCATGTTTTTCATGAACTAAATAATATATAAAGAATCCAAAAAATGATATCAAAAGTTATATAATAGACATTGACCTTTTTGTTATATAAAATACGGTTTGACAATGAACCTCATTTCTTATACTATGTTATCTTATACTTTAAAAGTCCAATATAGATTATATAATGGTTAATTTTCTAATTAATAAATAATCTTGTCACGAAAAAAAAAAATAATAAATAATCTTGTCGGTTCCTATGTAACTAAAAATACTAATAAGGAAGGATAGCCTATGTTTGGGTATTCGTTTCGGTTTCGGTTCTTCGATTTTTCGGTTTTTCGATTATATGCATATAAAAACTATTCGAGTATTTTAGAAAATCTGTTCCGCTTCGCTCCGGTTCCATGGTTCTGCGTATTTAATGGAGATTCGCAAATATTTTAAAAAATTGTTCGGATTCATTTTAGTTTCCATATTTTGTATATATAAATAACCAAAATAAGCAAAAATATCCAGAAATTTCAAAATATTCTAAATTTGACTATATAAATTTATAATCAATTTAACCAAAAAAATCAAAATACCCAAAAAAACTAAAATATACTTAAATATCTGAAATATAATTGAAATACTAAAAATATTCAAAATATCTATAAGTACCCAAATGTAAAAGTTATATTTTATATAAATATAATTAATATTTATATATATAATTTTATTTTTGAATATTCAATTTTACTTTCGTTTTTTTGGTTCGGCTTTGGTTCTTTGGTTTTAAACAAAAAAAAACAGTTCGGTTCCAGGTAGGAACCGAAGAACCGAAGAACCGAACAATATGCCCAACCCTACGAAGGAAGTAGAACCGTAGATATTGGTCTTGCGTTGTTCAGAAGTCAGATCCACGTAGGACATAACGTGTGAACACGTCTATGTGGGGCCCTTAGTTTCCATGCTCAAGAGCTAATTGGCTCCAATCCTATAATTTATTAATAGACAAGAAATTTAACACTGTTAAAAATCAGTAAATTTACATAAGAGTCAAGTTGTGAGTTGTGACATAGTGGATTAATATTTTGTAGTTCGATGTAGTTCATTTCTTAGTTTTATACGTTTGGCTTAATGACATTTAAAAAAAAAAAGTTTTTACGATATACATATAACATATGACGTCACCAACGTTGTTGACTTTACCACATGCACGACCTAAACGAACACATATATAAACCAAAGTTTATGGCGAAACTATCAACTCAAGATCTTGATTATTTCAATTCTATACAAAAACAAAACAAGAATCTTCGTTTTCTTCTATCATTAATTTATTTTTATTCATTTTTATAGAACAATACAAATGGCAAGATCTTTAAACATGAATGGTTACATAGAAGAGTTTATGAAAGCTCTTGAAGTACCATTCATGAATGTAACTTCGGTTTCTTCATCAGAATCAGCTTTAAATTATAATTTCATTTCTAATAACCAAGTCTTACAGGTATCTAACCAAACCGGTCCGATTGGATTAAACCAGCTCACTCCAGCTCAAATCCTCCAAATCCAAACAGAGTTACACCTCCGACAAAACCAGTCTCGTAATCTTGGTCGTCATCTTCTCACCGCTAAACCAACTCAAATGAAGAAAATTACAAACTTAACCAAACCGGTTAAACTATACCGAGGAGTAAGACAAAGGCATTGGGGTAAATGGGTAGCTGAGATTCGGTTACCTAAAAACCGAACCCGGTTATGGCTCGGTACGTTTGAAACTGCGGAAGAAGCTGCATTAGCTTACGATCAAGCTGCTTATAAGATTAGAGGAGACAACGCTCGTCTCAATTTCCCTATCATTGCTCGTCGTGGAGAATATAAACAGACATTGTCTTCATCCATCATCGGGAAGATCGAATCTATCTGCACTAGCTCAGATCTTGCTCTGCGTGAACTCAAGAAACAAGACAAAACAGAGGATGTATTATCGGGTTTACAATATACGGGTCTTAAACCGGAACAATCCGGATCCGGATGTTCAGGTTCGTCTCCTGAGTCGGATATAACGTTGTTGGATTTCTCAAGTGACTGGACTAAAGAAGATGAGAGTTTGTTAATAGGTTTGCAGAAGTATCCTTCAATGGAGATTGATTGGGACGCTATAGATAAATTCTCTGAATCCATTTGAGCAACTTTATATTCATTTCAGAGCTTTGTAATGGAAGTTATTGACAGTTGCACAACTCTTTTTCGTTTTCCTTTGTAGTATAATAGTCTTGTTTTAATTGGGTCATTTTATGGGCCATTTAATGGGCCGTATATGTTTAAAGAGCCCAATATCTGTAAGTAGGATGAATCCAACTACTTATGGACACTTATTTTTAAGTTTTTTTTATAATGGACTTGTGTTATTATTGTATATGATAATGTTTGACATTTTAAAAACTTAAGCAACAAATGTCTGTAGTTTGTGACCTTATGTCTTGTTGGGATTTGGCACATTGGAAAGATGATATAACTTTAAAATGATATATAAAAAATATAGACTAAAATATTTATTATTAAAAGAAAAGATAATAGTATTCTAAAGAGTATAGCTTCACTTTTTTCTTTTAATTTCAAAATTAATATTCTAATAAGTAGAATTGTATTATAATTTTCTTTCTGTTGTGAACTGTACTAAAAATTTATTTATTCTCTTTTCCAATCCACCTTTTAAAGTCAATTTTATCCTATTTTCTTGCTTTATTAGCTTCTTTATAAAAAGAGAAAACGACATTTCAGAATTATCCGAACATATACTTTAGGGTTATGATAATGTAAATACTTATTATCTTAACATTAGCAAATATGTTTCAAATACGATATTTCTAAAAAATAATCCAAAATGCTTAAATAATCAAAGGCTGAGGCGATCAAAGTTATATACCACTATTTTTGTAGTTAAAATTGGAAAAAATGAATTGTTATTTGTATACAATATTATTTTAAAATTTTGGAAAACATCTTTCATGCCAATAATATGAATAGAAATGAGTTAAAATCCAAATAAACCACTCTTGGTGGCAAACCACTTTATAGGATAGCACTTGAGAATAATTCTACAAATAAGCAAAAGCCAAGTGTTAATACGTGACGTCTCTTTTTTATAATCTTCTTGTTTTTACAATTATATATAATATTATATTTTCAATCGGAATAATATATTGGTATATTTTAATATGTGGATAAGAGTGTTATATGAAATTTCACCAATATTTATCATCCATATTGGATCATAAGGCTAAAAAGCCACCATTATATGAATTATATAACTTTATATAACTTATCCTCTTGTAGTTAGTTTCCTCATAGACAATCCAATACTAGATCATGCATTATATATATATATATATGATTCGTTCTTTATTGTACCTAATTATGAAACTTATATTCTCTATCTATGTATATGCATGTCCATGAAATTTCTCACGTCATGTGCTGATCGTAACCTAAATCTTAATGCTACATATTTATTATCTGTGTAATGATGGGCTTATGTTCTAAATCTTTATGTAGGAATCAACCAAGACATGTACACGACTTTTAGTTATTTCCACAACCAATTATAGTATTGTTTTAATGATATAATCACAATGTACTTAATTAACATTTAACTAAAATAAAAAGATGAACTACGTCCCATAAGGAGCTTGAAGAGCCAATGTGTTTTAATATATTAATTAAAGTTAGGTTGCAATATTAATTAGGTGTTTCCTTTACCTAATAAGCTGCTCTAGCCTCTACTAATCTAACTGGTTTGAACTCTCAAAGGCTATATAATTTACTTAAAATTATACTCGTATTCTAAAATTATGATATTATTAATTAGAAGAATATATATAGATACTTTTACAATATAAGTCAATGTTAATATTTACATTAAAATACAAACTATAACCTACTAAATGAATACTGTTGAAAAATGCAAGTTTAGTTAATATAATATAACAAAGTTAATTAATATATAGTTTCTTGAGTTTTAAATTAAATAAACGTTGCTTGTTTGAATTGTTCATTCGAGGTCGGTTTGCTTAATCAATATTATATCAGCATGTAATATATTATATTACCATACAACTTGTTTTAAGAAAACTATATATAAATAGTTTTTTTTGTTTCTTATAAATAATTTCTGAATAGTTTTTAAAAATTTATATTACCATACAACTTGTTTTAAGAAAACTATATATAAGTAGTTTTTTTGTTTCTTATAAATAATTTCTTAATAGTTTTAAAATATTTAATGAGACAGCTATGATATCTGGATATACATCAGTCTTTTATGTTTTTTTTTTTTTAAATTCCCGTTGAGATTAATTAATTAATTATTTAGAAGTAGCCGTTACCACGTCACTAAAATCGAAGAAGAATGCAGGGTTCTCTATAATCCCACTTGCGGTTCCGAGAGTATTAAACACGCGCTCACTTTCTATTTAACCGCTAACTTCCTTCGCGCGTAAGTAATTCCGTTTAACGCCTGTAGTAACGGTTACGTTAGAGAAAATAGGAAATTAAATTGAAAGAAATAAAAATAAAAACTATAATAATATACAGATAATTTAGAAGAGAATAAAAAAAGTGGATCTACCTGGTGCCCTCATCAACGTGCGAGGTAGTGGAGAATTAAAAAAGTAAAACGAAGAAAAATAGTATAGAAATATGTAATAATTGGTTCTTACTCACTGTAGCTGAGTTAGGTTTGAAGAAGAGACACCGCAAAAAAAAAAAGAAAAAAAAATATATATATATATAATATTAATATAAAATAACTGCGTCAAAGGTCTAATTTAAAGTTGTCGTGTTCTCTCAAGATTCCTCTTCCTCTTCTACTTGAAGATAATGAGACCTGAGTTTCAGAGACAGAACAGAAGGACGAGTTTTTTTAAATCTTTTTATTTTTGTTTACGGTCGGATTCGAACAAAGAACTTCTAAGCTTTACGTTCGATCTTGTTGCCTGAAAATCTTCTTTCTCCTTTTCATGGTTTTTGACTTTTTTTTCAAGTCACATCCTTGACGCTAGAAACCATCAGAAGGTTAGGCTTTAGATCTCTGTGTTCTTATCGGATTCATTGGTTTTATATTATGTTTTCTCAGCAGTCATAGCGAGAAAAAATATGATTTTCTTGGCGTCGTTTATGTTCCCTTTTTTTGTATTATTAACTCGATAATTATTTTCAATATGATTTTTCTTTTCTGTGTTGCTTAGAATTAAAGCTGAAAAGAACCGATTCCAATATTTCTCAAAATTGTTTATCTTGTATTTTCAATTTTTTATCTTCACTTCTAGATATGTGTGTTTGACTTTATGAATTAGCCTTTGCTTTTTTTACTTTTTATGCTATAACTAGTGATATTACAATCTTATCTTATTTGACACTATTAAGGATATGTTTTCTTAAGTCAGGCTAGGTAAGTTTCTGTAGCTTCTTCTATCTTTTACCTTTTCAGTATAGGTTAAAGAGTTACAGTAAAAAAGATAAGGAATTAGGTTGATAGAGAAGTGACTTAAAGTTAAAAAAAAACCTTTTATGTTCTTTTTAACTGTCATTACAACATCTGTTTCACTTGTGTCATCTTTTTGTGTTCTCCAATGTCTTAGGGAATCTTCATGTCTTCTCAGATTTTATTGGCTTGTCTACTACACAGTTTAAACAACTTTATTAATTTACAGTTGAGGAAAACATGAATTCAACATCAACACATTTCGTACCATCAAGAAGAGTTGGTATATATGAACCTCTTCATCAAATTGGTATGTGGGAGGAAAGTTTCAAGAACAATATTGACAACGAAAATATTAATACACTAAGCCATATTATAATACCTAATAATCAGAAACTAGACAACAACAACAACTTGGTATGTTTTGTTTCATTGTTCCTTGTCTCAGTCTCTTGGTTTGTTTTCGGAAATCTATAATTTTTCATTTGTTGTATAGTCAGAGGATACTTCACATGGAACTCCTCATATGTTTGATCAAGAAGTTTCCACGTCTAGAAATCCCAACAAGGTACAAAGACGGCTTGCTCAAAACCGCGAGGCTGCTAGGAAAAGTCGCTTGCGGAAGAAGGTATTGATGTTGATGATACTTTCTTCTTCTTCTTAGTTTCTTGTTTGTTTATTTAGTGGAGAGATCTAATTATGATTTTATTGTTCTTAGGCTTATGTCCAGCAGCTCGAAACTAGCCGGTTAAAGCTAATTCAATTAGAGCAAGAACTTGATCGTGCTAGACAACAGGTTAATGAAAATGAAATCTTGTCTTCACATTCTTTAAATTTCCAAAATATATATTATAGTTTCTTATAAAGAAATTGTATGCTTCTTAGGGTTTCTACGTAGGGGACGGAGTAGATACTAATCCTCTCGGTTTCTCGGAAACCATGAATCCAGGTTTGTATATCAAGAATAACGAGTCTTTCTTTAACTAGAACCATGATTTGTGAGATCACACACCTATTTGATTTTCAGGGATTGTTACATTTGAAATGGAATATGGACATTGGGTTGAAGAACAAAACAGACAAGTATGCGAACTAAGAACAGTTTTGCATGGACATGTTAATGATAATGAGTTACGTATGCTAGTTGAAACCGCCATGAAACATTACTTTGAGCTTTTCAAAATGAAGTCAACGGCTGCTAAAGCAGATGTCTTCTTCGTTACGTCAGGGATGTGGAGAACTTCAGCAGAACGTTTTTTCTTGTGGATTGGTGGGTTTAGACCCTCGGATCTTCTCAAGGTTCTTTTGCCACATTTTGATATCTTGACGGATCAACAGATTTTTGATGTATGTAATCTAAGACAATCTTGTCAACAAGCTGAAGATGCGTTGACTCAAGGTATGGAGAAGTTACAGCATACACTTGCGGATTGTGTTGCAGCCGGACAACTTGGTGAAGGAAGTTATATTCCTCAGGTGAATTCTGCTATGGAGAGATTAGAAGCTTTGGTCAGTTTTGTTAATCAGGTAAAAAAAGCTTTAGTTAAACATTTTTAAGAGAAGTATTAGTATGAGTTTCTTGATTTTGTATGTTTTGGTAGGCTGATCACTTGAGACATGAGACATTGCAACAAATGTATAGGATCTTGACAATGCGACAAGCGGCTCGAGGACTATTAGCTCTTGGTGAGTATTTTCAACGGCTTAGAGCCTTGAGCTCGAGTTGGGCGACTCGACATCGTAAACTAACATAGATTTGAGTTTTTAAAACAAACAACATAATGAAGAAAAATAAAGGACCTCAACTCAAGAATGAGAATGATTGCATCTGCAAACAGAGTGATTTACTCAGAATAAATTTGGGGGTTGCTGCTAATATTTTTTATTCTGCGGCGGAATCAGGAAACTTAAAAATGTATGGATATGTTGTAAATATCAGAAAAGGTGGGGGCGGTGCGACATTTGTACTTTCTAGCTTTTATAAAATGCTTGGAACCTAACATTTGGGTCTAAGTTGATTTGCTAAGTCGTTAACAAAACAGTTCGAGGTTCTCAAATTTTTATGCGCGGAACCTAACATATGAATCTTATAATTCCAGTCGAGGTTCTCAAATTTTTATGAGCAAAGTTCTAATCACGAAAGATCCCGAGTCATTAAAAAAAACAATAAAAGATGAAAGAAACAGCCACATATTAAAGTCCTCTAAGCTTTAACCATGAGGTTTTTTTATTGGTAAGGCATGTAACGCATCGGCCTTCTGAACCTAGGTACTTTGCTGCATAATTTTCACACACAAAAAGTGAGAGAAGTGAAGAAAGCTGAGTGATACAATCAACATATGTCTTAGTGTTGAAACAAACTTACCCATATCCATAAGGAGAATACATATAAGGAGGCATGAAAGGTCTACGAAACCGATAACCCATATAAGGGTTAAATCGTCTACCACGAAACTGTTTCATTCCAGGAACGTTCGTTCTCTTAGGCAAGACCTGAATTTTTGTTTGCGGGCCAGATGAGAAAACGATGGAATCATAAAAAAAGGTGTTTGGTTTTGATGGTATAAGATGTGTGTACCTTTAATGGACGACCATGTAATTCTGATTCATTCAAGTGTAGAGCCTCTTGTATAGCTTCGACCTCGACAAATTCGACATAAGCAAATCCTTTTGGCTGTCCGAATTTGTCTGTTAGAATAGTCACTCGATGGACAGTGCCACATGTTTGGAAATGCTGCTGCACTTCTTCAGGTGTACAAGCGTAATCAACCTACACAGTAAATTATGCAGTTACAGTATATATAACAAACAAACATAACCCATGGAGTCTTTCACTGAGGGCACATAGAAGAATCTATCAAATTAATAAATTCATCGGAACAAGGATGCGTAACTAAAGCAGAGTGGATTCTAGTATGCTTCAGCAGCCATTTAAGTTAAAAAGATCCCTTACGCTGTATACCGAGCATAAACTTTATGTTAGCATCAAACAGCTGCCTCTGACCAGATCACAGCAGATAGCAGCTATGAGCCTTGACTGGAAACCACCCAGCATATTGATGCAGCTCTTCAAATGCTATCTCCTCGAGGATCGATTTCAAAACACTACTCTCCTTTCTCCAAAAATCTCTTTTTTTCCCTCAAAGTCATGACATTTTTTCTTTCTATATTTGATTCACTTTTTTTTTTCCTTATATTCTTTTTTTTGGTATAGCTTTTTCTATTATTTTTTCATTTTTTTAGCTTTTTCATCATGTTCCACAACAAAACAGAACAGATATTTCAACTCTATAAAAGAAAATATAGTAAAGACCCCACAAAACCTAATTGATAACCCAGAGCAAACAAGAACTTGACGAATGAGAACAATCCTGCGATTGTAGTGAGAAAAATCATAAGAAATAAAAACTTAGGGCCAAGGTTAACTAATGATATATTCAATCACTACATGTTATACTATATGAACAAGATTTGAGTCATTTGACGACATGCCATGTAGAGAATACAATTATGGATCACGAAGAAAACATAATCAGATTATAAACTTCACAGGTGTACTATCAAAATTCTAACATCAAGATTAACTGAGCTAGTGGCTTTGGCACAATTAAAAGTTTAAACCCTATGAACAATGATAAGATCAGTCAGGTATAAAAAAAACTATGAAATAAGAAAGCAAGAAGCAGAAAGATAATCATTTCTTACATTGCCAACAAAAACAGATCGAGCATCAACCTCCTCCTTGCCTGCTGGATTTGTACTAGCAGGATCTGGAATAACAAAATTAGACCTCAAAATAATTGTAGTCAACAAGCAAAATATAGCATAGAACAAACTTAATACACAGAGTCCACTGATAGATCGAAACACCAAGTTCCTAACAATAATAGAAACCTAGCGATTTACGAAAAGCGCTTGAGAATTCAAGTCAAAGAACCAAATTATAGGAAAATATATCAACGAGACGAGAACCTTGTGCTCCCATTTCCTTCTCGACCTTAGCCTGCATCTCACGCAGAGCAGCAGCCTCATCCTCCATCTCTTTCAAGCGTTTCTTCATCTCATCCAACTCCTAGTATTAACACCACCAAAAATCACACTAATCAAACACGCGATTACAAATCAATCGAGCATCAAATACCAAGTACATTCAAAACCAACAATACAGTATAAGAGAGAACAAAAAAAAGTGACAGACCTTAACCGCATCATCATCTGCAGTAGTCATATCCATATCCGGATTATGAGCTTCCATATCTCCATCCATCTCCCCGACGTCGGGAATTTCCCCTCCNTCATCTCATCTAACTCCTAGTAGTACAAACACCAAAAATTACACTTATCAAACAGATTTACACGCGATTATAGACCAATCAAGCATAATCACCAAGTATTATCAAAACCAACGATACAGTACTATATAGAAAAAAGTAGCAGACCTTAACCGCATCATCATCAGCAGCAGTCATATCCATATCCGGATTATGAACTTCCATATCTCCATCCATCTCGCCGACGTCAGGGATTTCTCCTCCGTAAACCTCGTGCTCCTCTTCCTCCATCGTCTCTCTCGACGTTTGCCTTTTTTCTTCCTTAAAACGCTTAATGCACTTTTTTGTATAGGGAAACGTAACCATCCATTTGGGCCATTTATTATGTATTAATAGGCCTTATGCCTAAGGCCCAATTGTAAGAGGCTTAACCTTTTCATTAATTATGATTCGACCCTCGCTGAACATTTGACCATATCCCAAGATGGCTAGGAGAATCTTATAGTTTTAAGATTTTGGTTGGTAATTGGTATGGATCTCATTTTTTATGATATTTGTTGGATAGACACTTATTGGATATGAATCGTTGAAAACATGTTGAATCAAATCTATAGCCTATTTGAAAATAAAATCAAGCAACTAATTAAACTAATATTTAATATATTAATCGGACTAATTCTTCTCAAAAGTCTCACAACTTTCATCAATAACGACGTTTTTTTTTTAAGGGAAGCTTGTTCCTTCTTCTTCGTCAATGAACCGAATCGAACCGAGATTGAACCGAAGAAAAGAAAACGAAAAAGGAACAAGAGAGAGACCCTTCATCTCAACGGCGCGTTGCTCTCGCGCGCAAGTACCTACATTACAGACGAGTCGAGCGATCTCGAGTAATCGACGATACGTTTGACATAAGCGTAATTGATTGATTAATCTGCGTGGGGAGAGATGTGGGTTTTCTATCTGATCTCGTTGCCTCTAACCCTAGGATTAGTTGTTTTCACTCTCCGTTACTTCGCCGGACCGGAGATTCCTCGGTACGTTCTTATCACTGTTGGATACACCTGGTTCTGCTCCGTCTCCGTTATCATCCTCGCTCCTGCAGACATTTGGACGGTAGCATTTTGTTATTTTTTTTTTCAAATTTTGCTTTAGTATTAATGGCATGAAGCCTAGTTTGATTTGTGAGTCAACAATAGGGATAGTAAGCTTAGATCTCTCATGGTTGAGAGCTATTGAGGAATATTTAATGGGAACTTTCATGGTTTACCTCAAATTTGGACGAAACTGACGATAGGAACTTTGTGATGTAACAATGGTAGCTAGATTTTGGTTGCTGTTTCATTTGGATTTAAGCGAAACCATGAAAACTATGAGACTAGCGAAATTGGATGAAATTGGTTGTTCATTCATCTTCTATTATTGTTCTGCAGACATTATCTCTGCCACCTAATCATCCTGAGAATGGTGCCATTTCCTTCTTATGGAGTTGGTCATACTGGAGCACGTTTCTGCTCACCTGGTATGAATTGCTCAGAATTTTCGGTGTCCCATTTTTTTTTTATCAAATAAGCTTATTGATATGG
Organism: Leavenworthia alabamica; assembly: GCA_000411055.1. Classification (NCBI taxonomy): domain Eukaryota; kingdom Viridiplantae; phylum Streptophyta; class Magnoliopsida; order Brassicales; family Brassicaceae; genus Leavenworthia; species Leavenworthia alabamica. The sequence continues at coordinate 179,692 of KE157310.1, forward strand.
TTGTTATCTTTTGGGTGTGAGTATATTTTTATTGTCAGTATTCAAACTGTAGCTCGAAATCCATTGTTTTGTAGCTCATATATTAAACTATGTTACCTCTAAGCAGGGCTGTGGTGCCCCTTATTCAGGGTTTTGAAGATGCTGGAGACTTTACCGTGTCAGAAAGATTGAAGACTAGTGTGCATGTCAACTTAGTTTTCTATCTAGTGCTGGGATTCGTTGGTCTTCTCGGTCTTATCCTTCTTATCATGATGCACAGGAACTGGTAAATTTTCCCTTTGTGATTGAATGTGTTTATATATTCGCTTCGTATCTCCTGCCTTGTCATTAGCTCTTCTATGAACAAATGCATGACACAACTGCTGTGTGTTGCAACTCAATTGCTTAGCATCCATAAATATATGGCTGACTAGGTTTAGGAAGTTACATTCATTTCTGGGGTCTTTGATTGAGGCTTTCTTGTATGTTAACAGGACAGGAAGCATTCTGGGTTATGCTATGGCATGTTCAAATACGTTTGGGCTGGTCACTGGTGCATTTCTACTTGGCTTTGGCTTGAGCGAAATACCTAAGACCCTTTGGAAGAATGCAGACTGGACCACCCGTCAAAAAGTTCTCTCGCACAAAATTGCCAAAATTGCTGTGAAACTTGATAATGCCCACCAAGAACTTTCAAATGCGATTGTAGTAAGTATTATTTGGGTTAAACAAGTTTTTTCTCATCAGCTTAGATATGCCCTCACTGCTTCAAACTTGTTTAAGAATTTTATTCATAATACCTCAGATGGTGACATCCTCATTGGTGCTATTTAAGATCTAAGGAAATATTCCACTTAGCAGAATTGTATCCAAAATAATTTTGCTTCACCTTTAGTTTTTAGCAATTCCGTGACTTTACACTGTGCTCCCTCAAGAAACTGTGACATCTATTGTTTGCTTATCAGATTGTTTATCACTTTATAACATTCCCTTGCTAGGTTGCTCAAGCGACTTCAACTCAAATGTCTAAGCGTGATCCTATGAGACCATACATGAATGTTATAGATGCTATGCTAGCTAAAATGGTAACCTCGACTTTCCACAATCTTTAAATTGTGAACAAACAGTGGCAATTCTCCAATTTTAATGATGATTTTCTATACCAGTTCAGGGAAGACCCATCATTTAAGCCACAAGGTGGTCAATTGGGCGAAAACGATATGGACTATGACACAGATGAGAAATCTATGGCAACGTTAAGGCGGCACCTTCGAAATGCTAAGGATGAATATTATAGATATAAAAGGTATGGAGAGCTTTCTATTGGCCCTGTCTTAACTTCTTAAAGAAAATTTAATAGACTGAGTTGCTACTGTATCATTTAGAAATTTATTGTCATCTCTGACTATGGCTGTCTGCAGTGAGTATCTGACTTATGTTACGGAGGCCCTTGTTCTTGAAGACACAATGAAGAATTATGAACGTCGTGATTCAACTGGATGGTCAGATTTTCTGTTATTTCGTCTCTCATGCTATATATAATCCTCTCTTTCATTATTATCTTACACGAGTTTTTGAAAACTTTCACCTTAAGCATTACTATTTTTCAGGAAATACATTTCGAGCTTTAGAGCCAGTAGAACTGGAAATATGGGAAATTTTCTCGACACATTGGGTAAAACTCTTTAAAAACTTTTGTCCTCGTTCTTTCTCCTGCTGAATGTGTCGCTGGCGTAGAAAAAATCAGAACTATACCCACTTTGAAAAGCCAATAAAATTGAAAAAAAAAGAGTGCAACATGCCTGAGTAGAGTTGCTGATTGTGTTATTCATTTGTGGAAAAGTCTGGCATGAAAATATTTTAACACATTGTTGCTATCTGCAGAATTTATGTGGAGGTGTATGCTGAAGAAACAGATTCGGATGGCTTTGGCAATAGTTACAGGCATTATGTCAGCTGCAATTCTTTTAGCAGAAGCAACTCTTCTTCTAAGTAAACTGGACTTGTCCCTCTTTTCAATCCTTATTAGATCTGTAAAATCAGAAGAAGTGCTAGTGCAGGTACGTTTTACTTTATATTTTGGTTCAAATGGAGCACAGTGATTATTCTATAGTTTTCGACTTACCAGTAACTTACTCTCAAATCCTGATCACTTTGCTTTCAGGCATTTGCTTTTGTACCTTTAGTGTATATGTGCATCTGTACATATTATTCACTCTTCAAAATTGGGATGCTGATGATCTATTCCTTGACTCCTCGACAAACTAGTTCTGTGAATTTACTAATGATTTGCTCGTAAGTGAATACTTATCCATCATTTTTTCTGATAATAAAAGAATTTAGATGCTTATTAAATGGTTTATATGTACAATCTCTTTAGGATGGTTGCTCGATATGCACCACCAATATCTTACAATTTTATTAATCTCATTCAACTTCATTCCGAAACTATATTTGAGAAGGTATATTTTCTTAACTCTCACCCTTTGCGCATTTAGTTCGTCTTTAAGAGTCATGTCATAACTCGGCTTCTTTTCAATGCTTTTCATTTGGTTCAGAAAATGGGTAGAATCGATGATGCTGTCCCGGTCTTTGGACAACGGTTCAATGAAATATATCCTCTCATAATGGTTATATACACATTGCTAGTTGCAAGCAATTTCTTTGATCGCATATTTAATTACTTTGGTAGCTGGAAAAGATTTAGATTTCAAACAGAGAGTGAGGATATGGACGGCTTTGATCCTTCGGGTTTAATGATTCTTAGAAAAGGTAAACAAAAATGATATTTTTCTGCATTGAGATTTGATCAGTAGCTTGTGTTTTGAATCCATTTTTTCGTTAGAACGAAATTGGCTCGAAGATGGAGAAAAAGTCGGTGAGCTTGTTCTTCCATTAGCAAGGAACTTCAATGAGGTTGAAATTGAACAAGGAAGCAATTTCACTGTATGTTGTAAAAGCTTGTTCTTCATAGTGTTTATCCCAAATCCTGACTATGAGATTTTTACAGGAGAATTCTTCTGTTGAATTGAATATGTCGTCGAGCTATGACATAGACACAGTAAGAGGAAGTTCATCTAATGACGATTTTATGTCCCGTAAATACGGATCAGCTAGAGAAGCAATCACTAACAAATATGCAGCCATTAGAGAACAACAGAACAAACACTCGGCAGAGAAGATGGCTTCAGCTAAAGTGTCTTTACTCGAAACAGACAATTCGGGTTTAAGTAATGGTGAAGGATCAGGAGAGACATCTTCTCGTTTAGCTTCAACATGGAGAAACATGAAACTAGGAATTCAGAGTATTAAAGACAATGTAACAACCAAGAAGTTTCTTCCATTAAGACAAGGCCCAGAAACAACTACAATAAGTAGTACAAACTCAAGAGTGGTGACTTCATCAGTGCCACAGTCGCTAGATGAGATATTCCAGCGACTGAAAAAACGATCTGTAGACCATGGGCATTACCTCGATGATGATGATGAAGTTTGACGGACCATGAAGATCTGTTCATTTAAAGGTACTCTACATTTAACAAAAGCTGAGTTAGAGAAAGCAAAGTAAGCACCAGATCTGTTCACCAGTATATAAAATTTTAACAAGAAACTGATGAAAACTGAAAATCTAACTAGAACGTTATTTCATTTCATTTTTTTGTGTCGTAGGTTTTATATGTTTACTGTTGATTATTATACTTTTTGGATTATACATACATAAATTTATCTACCTGTTTTATATGATCAAGAAACTGTTTTATATTTGAACGTTTAGTATTATTATTGATTTGTTTATTTTATAATATGATGCCGTGAAGTAACCAATCCTCCGACCCGACGTCGCCTTTCCCTTTCAGATGAAACAACTTAGTCCAAAATCCATATATATATATATATTTTGATAAACTTGTCTTTGATATTTTGAGTTTTTAAAACATATATATATAAACAAAAGAATCGATGTTACCTTTTATAGGTTGATGATGCCTCTATACGGAGCAGAAGACGAAGGTGAGTCCAGTCTCCAGTCTAACGTTCAATTAAGATGATATTATCTACAATTATTTATTTATTTATTAAATGGATATTATTTTATATCACAACGGTCATATTCATATATATTACCGTTGCCGTTCGAAATTTTATTTCTATATATTGTTGTAGTTGTAAATTATTTAGATGATTATATAATTAACAATTAGTTATAGTTGTAAATTTATTTTCCTATATATAGAAGAAGAGTGTTTGATATTAGCTATAAAATAAGATATTGCTTCTTGGCTTCTTGCTACGAGTTTATTAATAAAGAACTATTTAGTTTATGAATTTATGGTCATGCAACAAATATATATGTGCATGGACAACGTTACCAACACAAATTTTAAATATCATTATTGCTTCTTAAAACACACAACCCTTACTTGGCTTTACCTTTAGCACAAGAACCTGACAATTGACATGGACTAATCGGTTTGAGTTTGGTTATTTTGGTTCGCCTGGTAAACCGGTCGATTAATTCTATTCATTTGCGATAAGGCCTATTTATTTATTTGTATACCCAATAAGCTATTGTCTTGGTTAAGAAATCGATGATGAAAAATATAACATTGCTTCATGCAACAACGTTGGAGTTTGAATATTTCAAACAAATATCTTCGGCTTTGCTAACTAACTATATAATAAATATTTTAATATTTGTGTTTATGTAGTTTAGAAAATCTATTTAGTATATAAAAGCATATATTATACATGAAACCATATAAAATGCAGAATTATAACTTTTAAGTGTTTAGCGTTTTAATATTATGAACCTTTTATTTTACATTAGTTTTTGAGGTTATTGTTAATTACTGATCTAGAAGACTAGAACAAGAATCAGATGTTAGATTTTATGTTTCATTCTTGCTATAATAATTTTATTATTTTACTTCCTCTATTAAAAGTCCTAGTTTGATGCATTTACCTTTAATATTTTGTTACTATTATATATATCTATATTTACTAATTGACAAGTAATTATAACAAAAAACTGATGCGTTCTTTGTTTGACACGTAATGTTTTGATGAGGTGTCATCACCACAATTTTTCTTAATTTATTTTATATTAATAAAATTATTTTTATCTATATTTATTTAAAAAATTATTAGAAAACCACTAAACCACTACCTCCACTTTTTAAACTAATTTTATATATATTATTATTTTTAATAAAAAACTGATTGCAAGTTACGTGTTTTAAACTAAAACTTTTAGTTTTGCATTTTATAAAATAAAATAAACAATTAT
>KE157310.1:194321-216706 GCA_000411055.1 Leavenworthia alabamica
ACCTAATAGAATAAGAACGTTGACCCACCACGATATACTAATCGTAGCCATAGTCCCCACGACTCCTAGTTTAAGTCCGTAAACGAACAACCAACTCACCAAAATGTGAACCACCAGTCCAACCGCTGATGCAACCGCAGTCACCTTTTAATAAACCATAAAAATTATTAGTTCATGCATTGTGAATAATAGATCGATGGTGACGTACTTGGTTTCTGAGCTGGCACTGAAGGAAACGTTGAAGTGGAAAAGAGAAAGCGAAGGCGAAATGAAGAGGTATGACCCAAACGGCAACAACGCCGGAAAGCTCAGCTATATCATCAGGTTGACCAAGTAATTTAAGAACCGGAGTTGTCATAAGATAAGTTGGTAATAATAAGACACAACAAACGGAAAGAACAATCCAAGAACGTTGCATATAAACTCCCAACATGTAATATTTCTTTGCTCCAAACGCTTGTCCACAAAGCGTTTCCAACGCACTCGCCATTCCAAGCTACACCACACCAATACTCATATTAATCTTTTTAACGATAAATATAACCTTTTAAGATTATATATAATATACCAATAGACCAAAGTTGAAGCCAACGATGACGGTATTGACGATGGAGATAGCAGCGAGTTCAAGATCACCGAGATGACCAGCGAATGCTTGAGTTATGACAAGCATTGAATATGATGTTATTCGACTGAATATGGCCGGACCAACGATTTGCCATAGCTTTGTTGTCTCAACCCAAACTCTCTTCTTTAATCCTTCACTGTCTTCATCAGCCGTGTAAGGAGTTTCCAATAGTGGAACTCTTGATTCCGATCCTTCTCCGTCGCCTCCTCTCATCTTTTACACTTTTTTATTCCTTATTATTATTAAGGCAATAATATTATTATTATTTATTTGTGCAACATTGATGCAATGATATATATATATTAAAAAAGAGGAGTGGCAAGAAGGTGACGGACGAGAAATGAGTCGTGTATGAATTGGCTTTTTTGTTTCTATAAAATCCGTGGCTATTATTTTACTTTAGTTTTTGGATAATTCTTTGTAATAACATTAGTTTATAAAATAAAATTATATATATTTTTAATTAGATATAAAAACTATTTTTTATTAAAATCATATTTTTAATTTAATGTTAGGATTGAGTATTTATTAGCTGAGTTTAATTTTTTATTATTTGTACTGAGTATTTAGTGTTTGGGTTTAATATTTATTGTTTAGTTTTTGTGTAATTTTAAAAAAATATAATTTAATTTTTAATTCAATTAAATTGTTAAATGATAATTTTTTTAAATTAATTTTAACAGTATTTATAGAAATTAAAATTAATTTGGTGTTATTTTTAAAAATTGTTTTTTAATTATTTTTAAAAAAGATAAAAGAATTATAAATATGATAATATATAAAAATAAATTTACAATTATAAAAATATATTGACGTGATACTTGATTGACAGTAAATATATTTATCTTTTATCTGACACGAGTGGCATGCTTTGGATTTTAAAATACAAAAGTAACAAAAGAAAATAAAAAGATTTGGTATGACTTTAGTTACTTAAAATATAAATATTTAATCCAGTGATTATGTTAAGTTATTTGGGAAAACCATAATTTTTGGACAATTTAGTTATATGACATTGAAAAGCTTGGTAGATAGTTACAAATTAAGTTTATCCGAAATAAAATAAATAATAGAGTAATTATTTTTAATACCATTATTTATATTTTATGAGATAAAATTATATTATTTTAGTTAAATATAAATATTATTTTTTATTAAAATTATATTTTTAATTTAATGTTAAGGTTAATTATTTAATGATTGTGTTTAGTTTTTTATTATTTGGGTTGAATATTTAATGGTTGACTTTATTATTTATTGTTTGGATTTTTAGTAATTTTTAAAAAATATACTTTAATTTTTAATTCAATTTAATTACTATATGATANGACTAAGTATTCTCAATCATACATTTCGTTTATCAAGTATATTATTAGATTCACAGTGTCCCGACAACCAATTAATTCATTCGTTTCTTTTATCAAAAAGAGTAATCTTCATTTTTTATATTTGTTGCGACTTTTTTGTCTTTTTCTCTGTGAAATTATACTTCAAATCGGATTGAATTCAAAAATATTTTTTTTTACCAAAACCGAACCGAACAAACTAAAAAACGAACCGAATAAATCGATATTTTTTTTGATTTTATTTCAAAGCTAATTTTTTAAAAACGAACCGTTTAAACAGAATGCCAGGGCTAAAACTAAAAGAAACTATACTTGAAACAAAGCAAACTCAAGAGGATCTGGCCCAACACTTTGATTTAAAAATCAAAAAAATGAACGTCGCCTGAGAGATTCGAACTCTCGCGGGGAAACCCCATTTACTTAGCAGGCAAACGCCTTAACCACTCGGCCAAAGCGACGTTATGTTTTCAAACGCACAAAATTTAATATATACTTAATGCGTTACGAAACGCAGGACCAAAAAAACAATAAACGACAAAAAACAAGTGCACGTTTATTCCCTCCTTTCTTATTCTTTAACACTTTACAACATCATTTTTTGATTTCTTCTTCTTCTTCTCTCTATCTCTCCAGATGCCCAAATCCTTCATTCTCCGTTGCTTCTCCAATCGCCACCATCTTCTCCGACGTCTTAGATTCCATATTTACTCATACTCACACCATCACTTTCGTCGTCTATATCCACTTCCTCTTCATTACTCTTCTTCTTCTTTGTAAAGAAATGTTAATTAACCTCCTTCGTTTTCTCTCTTCTAGATTGATGCTTTGATAGATTTTTATTATGCCAGTGCCTTCTGAAAATGGAACTCTAGGGTTTCGTTTTTTATTGATTGGATTTATGATGTTTATTTTTCTTCTAATTCGTCGTCAATGGAGATCTGCTGCTATGAGAAGAGATGAAGTTATTCGTCTTGTTGATTTAGCTTCTCATGAATCTTATGTTGCTGAAGTTCGAGCTTCCACTGTTGATTACAGTGACTCAGTTTCTCAGGTTTATCGTTGTGCTGTTTGTTTCTATCCTACAACTACTCGTTGCTCTCAATGCAAATCAGTTCGTTATTGGTTCGTTTTCTCTTATCTGTAGATTAGATTTTGAAGTTTGGGTTTTGATTATAGAATCTGATCACCAAGCAGAGTTTGGATTTTTATTGGTTTGCTTTGATATTATCTTAAAGAGATCATTTTTATATTATGTTTTGGTTTTGTTATAGTTCAAGCAAGTGTCAGATACTTCATTGGCGACGAGGTCATAAGGAAGAATGTAAACCACCTTCAAATCCTGGTTACGATGGTTCTGCAGATGCCTTTGAATCAAATATTCAAGTTTCATCTCTTGGGACTGGATTTGAATCATCACCAGATATGTCTCTACATGAGCTAAGTAACACCAACGACAAGGTGAGTAATAGCGTATCTACAAGTAGGCCTAGTATTCAAAAGGTTCAAGCTCGATCTGAAGCTGTGGATTTCACTAGTTCGTTAAACAAAAAGGATCATTTCTATGAGATGAGGCCACTTAGTAGGAAGAAATCAAATCATCGCACGGATAAGGTTGAATCATTGAGAAAGTATTCCAAAGGCAAGACTGTTGTACTTACTGATGCTAAGCCGCAAAATATCGTCAATCAAAACCCTCCTATGTCAGGTAATTTTGCTGAAATGTTAGTGTCAGATCAAATTTTGTCAGTTGAATGTGAAAGAGAAATGAATGCACTTGGACATGGAAGAATTACATCTAGTACTCCTGCTGCAATGTCGTCCTCAACTGTTTTCCTACCTTCAAAAGCTAGTAGTAAGCCTAAACTGTTACAAGTTTCAAGTAATGGATTGAAAACATCAGTGCAGAAAGTTGTTGAGCATTTTAGGCATCCAAAGTCGTCAAAACTGTCTCAACCTTCCAGTTCAATCGATGAGGTTACTAGAAAATATGATTGCAAGTTAAAAATTTTGTACCATGATGAGGTTACTTCCATTATTCCATATTGATGTGGGTGTCTTTTGTGCAGATGAGTTTCTCTTATGAGATGTTTGTGAAACTTTGGTATGATAAAGTAGAATTACAACCATTTGGCCTTGTGAACTTGGGGAACAGGTACATATCGGTTTATCTATAACTTTTCTCGCATATAGCATGATTGATCTAATGTGCTGTTTTTATAATGTTTTTCTGATTCAAGTAAAGTTGTGTTTCTCACTTATATTATTATTACTTTTGTAGTTGTTATGCAAATGTTGTTCTTCAGTGCTTGGCATTCACTCGGCCATTTATGTCATACCTTAATAGGGGATTACACTCTAAAGCATGTAAGTTTGAACTCCAAAATCATTTTTACTGCTCTTATTATGTAAACTATGTGGAATCTTATCTTGGTAGTTGAATATTCAGGTCGAAAGAAGAGTTGGTGTTTTGTTTGTGAGTTTGAGTACTTAATATTAAAGGCAAGGGAAGGTGAGTCTCCTATATCACCTATAAGAGTCTTATCAAAACTACAAAAGATTGGGAAGCATCTCGGCCCTGGAAAAGAAGAAGATGCACACGAGTTTTTAAGGTGAATCCTATGGCTTGTAGCTTTAATTGTTTTTATTCTTACTTCAACATTTCCACAAAGGTGAATAACATTGTTCTTTTATAAGAATGTCAGGTGTGCTGTTGATACAATGCAATCTGCTTTCCTCAAAGAGGTTGATGCAGCTGGTCCGTTTGCTGAAGAAACTACTTTAGTAGGCCTTACGTTTGGTGGATATCTTCACTCCAAGGTACACAGATTTAAAGCTTTGTTTGTTGCTTATGGGAATCAAGTAAATTCATGTTAAATAATACACAGATTAAATGCATGAAATGCCTCCACAAATCTGAACAATCAGAGCTAATGATGGATCTAACTGTTGAGATTGATGGGGATATAGGAAGCCTTGAAGAAGCACTTACTCAATTTACAGCTTACGAAGTCCTAGACCGAGAGAACAGATACTTCTGTGGCAGGTGCTTTAAATTTGTCTTTTGGAAACCAAATACTTAAAACTACTAATCCTCACCTTTACCTTTTTTGTTATCTTCTTACAACTACAGATGTAAATCTTACCAGAAAGCCAATAAGAAGTTGATGATATTGGAAGGACCAAATATTCTTACTGTCGTGTTGAAACGGTTTCAGGTGAGATTTGATGGTGTCAACTACTATTGTTTGGTTTATTCAGAAGAATGATTTGTTGTGTTCTTGATGCAGTCTGATAACTTTGGTAAGCTGAGTAAACCCATCCATTTTCCCGAGCTTCTCGATATAAGGCCATATATGAGTAATCCAAATCACGAGGATCATTCCTTGTATAGTCTCTACGCAGTGGTGGTCCATTTAGATACTATGAGCTCTTCATTTTCAGGTCATTATGTTTGCTACATAAAAACTGTTGATGGAGATTGGTTCAAGATTGATGACAGCAATGTAGGTTTCAATAACATTATTATATATATCAATGATGTAATTATTGTTTTTTTCTTCTCGAATCTTGATTTTTGATTTCGATTTTGCAGGTTTTCCCGGTTCAATTAGAGACTGTGTTACTAGAGGGAGCATACATGCTTCTCTATGCAAGGTGAGTGGACTTATCAAATCTTACTTACTTTTGTTAGTATTATATCTGAGAAAGTTCTCTTCTTCGACAGAGATTCTCCAAGAGCGGTGAGCAAGAACCGTGGTAGGAAACCAAAGGAAAGAAGGAATCTGGCTGCAATTCCGTCAAGACACGACAGTAACAAGAAGATGAAGAAACAGAGAGACAGTAGTAGCAGTTTGTTGCCGCGTGTAGATTCGTCAAGTGGAAGTTTATCATCACTGTTTAGCTCATCGGACACAACAAGCTCATGTAGCACAAAAGACTCATCAGGTATTGAGAATTTATCAGATTACTTGTTTGGTGGAGTTGAACCAGTTTGGAACTGGGATTGAGGTTTTTTTGTGTGTTCGGTGACAAGTTTTTTTTACTTGAACCAAGAATAATGCATATAAATAGAAATACAAAGTATAAAACGTCTCAGAGCAAAAGAGAACATTGTACTTACATAGATGAAACACTTTTTGTTTGTTGTTTCATGTCGATTTGGTATCTTTTAAGACTCCTCCTTTCTCAAGCTCTCCAACAAGGTCCCTTAGAGAGGGAACCTTCATGGCTAGAGTTCTGTAGAGTCTAGAGTATCGCGCCCGTGTGCCATCAGGTGTTTTTGCTAAAGCCAATGAACTTAGAGCTTCAGGCAACTGACTAAACACTTGTTTCATTTCCTCTAAGCTCATGTTTTCTAGAACCGAGGGCCTTGGCACAACTCTCACGATTTCCTCTCCTTTAGGTTCTTGAATTCGGGCATCCGCTTTGATTACAAGCTCTGAGTTGGAGTTAGCTCCACATTTTATGATGAATGGGGCTGAAGAGCCTCCCGTGTTGAATTGCAGAACGTTCCATTGAGACACATCGGTTTCAGTTGAGGATATAGAATCTAATGAAGGTCTTGTTCCGTCCTTAAGATTGTCTTCTTGTTCTGGGATTGTCTGCAGTCCAATAAATAAAACCGTAAAGTAACAAGTTAAGTATCAAGATCCCGCAAGAGTTTGGATTGATCTTTGTCACGTTCACTTACCTTGACCAACTGGAGAGCCGTAGCGATTTCTCGCTGTGCACATGGATGATCAACATCAAGAAGAGAAGGCATTCGTTCATTAAGTTCATCAAGTGCCTCAAGCAATGCTTTCTTCTTGCTTTTACTCAAAACGTGGACAGAGGCTTGTCTTGTTATTTCCTACAAGAAGCAAACAGTTTTTATTAACCATTTTAACTTTTTGTAGTTGATCAAGTTAGACTCGTGATGGTTTCATATGGTAGAGTTATAAATTACCTTGACTTGCTTCAGTATGGCATCTAGAGAAATGAGAGAAGCTAATCTTGAGTCTTCGGCCGCTGTAGAAGGATTTTGAACTGGAGAACTACCTTCTTCCAAGGTAAATAAAGCTGCGTCACTTTTCATTTGCTGCAAAATCTGTTTAAAACAGGAAAAAATTAAGTCACGAGAAGAAAACTCTTATGAGATAGTGTGAATGAGAGGATAATAATATGACAGCATAGGTTTCTCTTTAGGGTGTTACCTTTCTTCTTTTGTGGTCAACAGACTCGAGAGCTGATCGTAGCTTCGCTACTTGACCGGCATCTTCTGCCTCTTCTGAAGCCAAAGTACCAGCAATATCCTAATAAAAGAGCCCCATATTAGACCTCACAAGGCAAAATGCGAAGAAGACTTAAATCACAATACAAAGTCACTGCTTCGACAGATCTCTTATTTAAAATCAGTTACTGCTGAAAAATCATTATGGCATATATATATACCTTTAGATGCTGCATCTGAGAAGTGTAGACTCGTTTTGCATACTCAGATAAAAGCTGTCCCAAAGCATCTGTGTGAGGTGGAACCGCAGCTCCTACCCCAGCCATCCAGCCATCCATAATTGCCGTGGAAAGAAGCTCTAATTGACCAGTGGTTCTTCCTGAAACATCATCTGCTGTTACAGAAAGAAACTCAAAACTTTCTGCAAGCCATGATCTAATCTGTCTTTGTAGTTCACCAGCTGGAGTGTGAACAAATAAAGCAGCTAAAGGTTTGTTTCCAATGGCAAAACTTTTGGCTTCATCTTGTATTTCCCTCAACTTTCCTCCAGTCACTTGCTGCCTTCCAGTATCCTAAGAAAATTTAGAAATAAGACAAGTATTTATGGCTGTATCTTGGATTCTCAGTTATTAAATGAAGCATATCTGGAAATCATAGACATCTTACATGGTCATGTCTACGTATTCTTGAAACTACAGATACCAACTTACTTTTCTTTTCTGGCTTTAAATTTACTTTAAAGCCGTGAATCTGTTCATCATAATATCGAACTGGCGATCTACCGGGGCTGCTACTCCCACTAGAGCTTCTAGTTCGACCAGTATAAGGCTTCTCCAAAAAGCGTTCAACAGGAAAAACCTAAAAGAATTGGATGACGTTAACTAAACTTGCCGGGAGAAGGGACTTAGTCACACACAAGAGGCAAAAGCTAAAATTAGATAATGAAATTTGGTTATGCTCACCTTAATCGACTGGAGCTCAGGTGATCGTGCAAGCAAGGACCTTATGTACAATATTCTGACTCGAGAAACAAGCATTGTATCCATTACTCTTCTTGGCTCCATTTTCCGGATAAATGAAAAAACAGCATCTCTGATCTCAGCAAGAATTTCATGCTCTCTGGAAGCACCAGCCTTTATGACAGCTGCCAAGATCTGCGAGTCATAACACCAATAAAATCTCTTAACACATAAACCTACAAATATTTGAAGAAGAATCTCAAACAGCGATGTATGTATAGTGACAACAGAATTAACTGTAGTATTTTGTTTTCAAATTGTGGTAAAATATATTCAGTTATTTACATCCCTGAAAATTTTGGAAGGGATCAAAGTATTAAGCCAGTGGCAGCCAGTGTCAGTACCAGCATCAGAAGCTTGTTTGCGCCATCAGCAATGGCTGCAAGACCTTCATATAATTCGGGATCAAAATCGTTCAATGCAGCTGTCAAGTATTCTCCAGCTGGGGTGGTTTTTACTATTTCAGAGCTGGATTTTACTAATGTAATCGCGCCCTCATTTTTATCCGCTGAAGATGGTAAAGCACCCACACTATTGTTCCTGGAGAATAATATTTGCAGATCAAGTGGTAAGGTAAACAAAAATAGAGAAGACATAATTTTTAGATTTAGTGATCAAATAACTACCTGCCAACATCTGCAGGCTGAACTGTTGGTGAAGCTTTTGATGAGGGGCTAGATACCTATATACAACAATAGATGAGAAAGCTTAAGCAAATAGCTAGCTGGAGCAGGTAAATCTCTACGCGTAAGACAATTAGTAACATTCAGTGAAGAGGAGAGAATGAATGATTTTTCGGCCAACAGCTGCAAAAAGAGAAGCATCCATGATGTGATACTGAATCATGCTCAATGTATGATAGAGAAAAGAATCACCTGTGTCGAGCTAGCCCTTGACTTTTCTGTTAATCTGTCAAACAATTTTTCATTTTCCTCATGCAACCTCTGCAGAAAACAGTTACAATCTTCAGAAAAATGTTCAGGTCCAAATATTATTTGGGTAATTCGAAAAAAGAACGTCACTAATAAAAATGTTGTCACTTGTCAGTAGGAAGAATGAAAGCAGAACCTCAATCAGTGCATCGCGTTTTTTCAGTTCTTCCTCAAGTTTCTTTGTAACTGCAGAAGAATCGACTGTGTTCCCAGCTGCCCTGGGCTCAGATTCCAAAGGATCTCTTGATCTTGTCAAGTCAGACTTAAGGGCTTCACTTAGTTGTGATTCTAGGTCTTTAACTTTAGACTGCATAAAATTTATTATAATCATGTTCAGAGAAGGCTACTTGGAAACAATTTCCCCATCTATTTTATGTTACATAGATGTTTAAGATAAAAGGCAAAGAGACATGTGCCAGAGTTTAGAAAATAGATACTAATGAAGCACCAACCTGGAGATTTTGAATGGTGGAATCTTGTTGTTGCACCTGCAGCGTTTTTTCCTGTTCTGACTGTAAAAGTTGAGCTATTTGATTTCTTAACTGAGAATTCTGCTCCTTTTCTATTGTTTGTTTGTCTGAAACCATCGTATTCTCTGACTGCATGAAACAACCAAGTAAGTCATTAGCAGAAAGGAATCTTACAAGGAATAATTGAAATAACCAGCCACTTTCCCAATCAGCACTGAAGAACCTTTAAATCTGATTGCAGTGTGAATGAAACTCTCCACGCTCTCTGTACTTCATTGTACAGCAGTACACATTGGTCATTCGCTTCTTTAAGTGATTGTTTTAAACCCGTAGCTTCTTGTTTCAGACGCTGAGTATCCCTCTCTTTCTCCAATACCTCCTTCCGAGCATCATTTGCCTGCAGGAAAAAAGTATATTTACACCGCATATTTTCAAAATAATTATACATATACATATGTAAAAAAGAATAGAACGTTAAGCTAAATAAGTTACAAAGCACATTTCGCAAATCTGTTCTCCAGGGAAATAAACTAAACTCCAAAAGAGAAAGAGATCAAAGCAACAGACTAATTAATTCAAATCCTACTGAAGTAGTAGATGTCTGTCATGTAAATCCTTTCCCGCTCTGCTTTACTTTCAGCTATAGAAATTTTTATCTTTGTTCTACATCCATGAGGTATTACTGAAGTTCAAGAATATGCATTATAATCTTACAATTTATTTAACTGACCGAGTCAAAACCTATAATGATTGCTTTCATTTGTCAGTTCCATCTCTTATAAGTATCGATGTCAAGAGAAGGGAGAAGAAGCAAAGGAAGGAGGATGAAAAACTCTAATTCTACTTACCAGGTCTCTCCATTTCTTAATTGTGTCTCGATTCCCAAGGCTTGGTACAGTATTCCGAGCTCTAGAGGCAAAATTGAGACATGACATTATCTCAGACAAGTTCCTTCCACTTGGACATATGTTGACGATCATCAATGTTTTGGAGCTTCCCCCTGCACGTTGCACGAAATTGTTCTTATTTGAAGAGAACCACAAGCACTTCTCAACGCAAAGAAATACATTTAAAGGTAAACGTAGAGGCACATGCACTGGAAAGCAGAAGCATTTACCTAGTGAATCTGCAAGTATTCTTGTCAGAAATGAGTTCTCATAAGGAATGATGTCTTTTTTTGACGTCAAAGAGGATAAAACATCTCCCAGCCTACAGTAAAGGATATAACAATTACAATTAGTTCAAAGATTCAAGCTAACGACAAGACACCTACACATGCAAAAAAATGTCGAAGACTATATTGATAAATATGCAGAAGTTAGGTATGATACTCAGTTGTAAGGGAGCAAAGTAAAAGAGGGAATGGGTATAGGACACTTAAACTTACGCAGAAATCGAATTCGTTACATGGAGCAGATCAGTAACATGATCTCCATTGTCAACTTCCATGGTTAAACCTTCACTTCCAGCCAGGTCAACTAAAGAGAGCTTGCTATTTACAATTTCTCTCGTAATTGTGTTACTATAACAAATGTGTATTGAGACAATCCTACCAAGAGAGCAGAAATCCAAAAGAAATACATGAGTCTTAGCAGAGAATTTATATGCATAAAATAGCAGTTAAGCACAAAATAAAACATACAAATGGGTCACATTAGACTTTGATTTATCATTCCCCCTATTCTGAAATGCAGATTTCAGGACTCTCAAGAACTCCGATGGATTATCAACTCTTTCCTGCGAGAGTTCTATAACAGATTCGGGTAAACCCATACTGATCTTTGGCAAGTTCCTCTGACTACCCAAGAGTAAATCCCTGATCTACAAAATAAAGGTTTCTGAATTAGAAAAGATTTCTAATTCAATTACATTATCATGTTGCACTAACAAAACGAAAGCCAAAAGAATCGACTGAAAACGAAAAAAAAAGCACCTGTTCGTTATAGAGCTCAAAAACTGAAACAGAGAAACTGAACTGAGATATGGAAGTTGCATCAGAATTGGCCAAGTCGATAAGTTCCTCAAAACAACGAGCATATAAACCACGGTCCTGATTAGATCCTTCCTGAGAAAAAGGCAATAACATGTCACTTAAACTTCAGATTTATTTTGTATGCATGTACACTCAACTTAGATACTAAAAGCATAACAACATCAATTATACGGACACCAGATAAAATTTACATCTAATTTCAAAAGTGCACAGAGGAAAGGGAAAGGAGGGGCAACCATGGTATATGTCTTCCCCGCATGAGTTTGTCCATAGGCGAATATAGAGACATTAGATCCATCCAGAGCAGATTGCACAAAAGGTTGGACATCACTGAAAAGTGGAGCTGAGGAAAGTTTAATGAATTAGTTCCATATTCTATGGAATAAATATTACATTTGTAAAATCAATTGTATGAATACTTGTTACTTTTTTAGACAAATATTGGAAAACAGTTGTTAAGCAAGGTAAGATTATATTAACAGTAAAGTATTGTGTCTCACCTTGTCCAACTAGAGGTCCATAAACACAGTCAAATTCGAATTCCTTCTTGGGATTGGACAGACTATTATCACTAGTGTTTACATGTATGGTGCAGTTGTCTGGAAACTCGATGATAGAGGGACCCTCGTCTTCAAATAACGGTCTTGCTCGACAAAATACCTTTACATTCCCTGAAAGGTAGAGCATGAACTACATAATCAGGTCATATAGAAAAATCCAAACTGCAGTAGAATACATCAAGAAATCTATAGATACTTAGATAGAGAAAGAGGACAGAGAGAAAGACTGATCACGTTGGTAATGGTAGAAGTGCACCTTTGGTCGTCAATAAGTCATTGAACAGTCTTTTCTTCTCATTGATAAGTGGAGATACCCTAGCCTCAGTCTCGAGGGCATATTGATCTGTGCTAGGCAATGCAAATAAGTGAGCAAAACGCATTCCCCAAATTCCACAACGAAAACATGAAGCATATAATAGTAACAAAAAATCATATTTAAAGAGATAAATATTGGATTGTGGCCAAGAAAATCTTATCTTCTCAGCATTCCGTATCCATAAATCCAAAACATTCTAATTTTTTCCATTGTTCTCAAAACTCCACATAGAATAAATACACTGGAGGGCACTTACAACTTACCCAATTTACGACTTTTATCAGCCAGAACACCTAAATAACGTGTAACCCTTTCAAGCTTTGCATTAGAGTAGTCTTGAAGATCAGTAGCTTCCTGTCTCAATCCCACATAATCATCCTTTGCAAGCTGTTCAACCAAAATCCCACTTATCTTAAATACCACCTTCGACCAAACAACTGTTCTTCACTTAACTTCCATCAACTATTCCTATATTACACAACCACAACAATAGCATTTCACCTAAAAACATCTACTGACTCATCTCTGTGCTTATCTAAACATTAATCATCCTTTTTCATAATTCTGAACTCATAAATAGAGATTACAATAAGAACAAAACATATTACTAATTCAACTGCAAAGATCATAAACCTTAGAAACATTAAAGGAAATTATCACACCTTAATTTTATCCTGCAAATTCTGAACCTTAGATGCAAGCTGCGGTGGACACGAGTTCGTGGGGATTGAGTACTGTCGAAGCATCGAAGAAGGCGTACGATTAACACCATCCTCACTCAAAGAAGACTTCTTCGGTTCGAACCCAGTCACCTCCCAGTTCCACCTATTATTACTCTTCTGCTCCGCCATTTTTCAAATCTACAACACAACAACCCTAATCTTATTCCAGATGTTGAGCTCAAACCCCACCGAAAAATTCAGCTACATAAAACACCTCAGATTTGAACGTCGAAAGCATTCAAATTTTTTTGAAATTTATTACCTCCAATTCCATTTTGTTTTTCTGGGTTTGCTTCTTTGTCACTCTCTCTCAGATATAATAAAAATGAAAGGCGGAGACTGTTTTTTTTTTTAATGAGAATCATACGATGTCGTTTTTGGCAAATGAGAAACATGACAGAGACACCAAAACGTCTTTTGAGACACAAAATATTTTGTGCTGTGCGTTACCGACGGCTTCTCGTGTTTCATTTTGGTTCTTTTATTTATATAATTATCATCAACAAAAAGTAAATCACAGAGTCAGTAATTTATGAAATAGTATATGAGATATAAGATTATTAATAAACAACGAAGTAAAATCCAAACTATGTTTTTCAATCAATCAGTTTTTGTTGTTAGAATCCTTAGGAAGCTTCAAACCCATGAGACCTAGCAAATTGGAAGCAGGACCAGGAAGTCCTTGTTGTGATGAGTATGATTCTAGTAAGTTCTTAACAAGGTTGAAATCTGCATCAATTGGTGTAAATTCATCATCCTTCTTCTCATCCATAGTCTTTGATGATCCCTGTAGAGACAATCACACTCATAAATGACATTGAGACCCGAGCTTTTAGATTCAGGAACAATCTAGTTATGAGAATTACCACGTTTGCTTTGGAAGCATGTTGATTGACATGTTCAAAGCTTTTCTCAAGAGTTGAGTTTTTCAGTTCCTCATCCATTGCTCCATAGTAGGATTCTTCAAAGCTTTCCTTAGCATCCTCGTTTGACTCTTCTCCTTCGCTCTCATCTGCAACCATAGCATTTTAGTAAGTCCCTCATACTCCACACCTTTACAGTTCATGTCCATAGAACAATGAGTTTGAAATAGCAGATACCAAAATCCATGTTCATAGAAGATCCTTCAGAACCATCACTGTCGTCATCATCAGCTTGTCTGTCACCACCTTGGCTCCCTAACATTGACTCTATATCTTTCATGAAACGATCAACATCTAGATTCACTTCTTTAAAATCACTACACAAGTCGAGCAGAAACAAAATTTGAGCTTCAAATTTGACAAGAAATGTTCATGATTAATCTTCAAGACGATATATAACCTGTTTGCTGGCACTTCTGCTCCTTTGTAGCTTGATACCTTCTTGATGAACTGCTGCATCGACTTTGAGATATCACCTAGATCAAAATCATTCATTTTTGCATCAGATGAGTTTCCAGATTCTTGCTTCTCCTTTGTTTTCTTTTTGCTTTCCTTCTTTGAGTTATACAACTCCATCTCTTTCTGCCTCTCTTGAAGAACAGAGTTTAACTCATCTTCACCATCGTATAGCCAAGAATCATTGTCAGAAACAGGAACTTCCTGACCCTTAAAGTCATCTTCTGAATAAGATAGATCAAGAATCTCATCAATACGTCTCACAGGCGCACTCATAATGTCTCTGCACATAACCAACAAAACAAGATCATAAACAACTCAAAGATGAATCTTTTTCACTAACTGTAGAAACAAAAACTACATTTACCTAGTCCTAGAAAACGAAGAACTCTTCTGGTAATATTCTTCAGCCTTCTCCATCAACCAATTATACTCTAATGAACCAGAAAGGAATCCTTCAAAGTAACCATTCTTCTCGAGATTAGCTTTATACTCCCTCCAACTTATTCCTTTCCCATCTTCTCCTTCCTTCTTCCTCTGCTGATACATCATTTCCATACCACAAGCTATCTTCATCCCTAACTCAGCTTCAGTATAAACATCTCTGTCTTCGCTGATACTCGGCATTGGATAACAACTTGGTGCTTGAAACTTCTGTTGCATAAGCTGAGCATACATTGCACGAGACATCTTAACAAGAACAAGTACAAGCTCTTCTTCTCTTCCTCTGCTTAAGAACTTGTCCATCTTCGCTGCGTGTTTCATTGAATCTATATCACGATCGTAAAAGCCTTCCACTGCAAGTGAGATTAAGAAAGGTTCATGCCTAAGCACTTGAGCTAATGATATCGGAACCCTAACCCTAACACTATGCATATTCCTCCAAGCTCTTTCCGGATAATCGGAAATACGATTCTTCAACGCCGATTGAACTGAATTCGACGCACGAGATTCGTCACTACGCTCCACGAGATATCGTAGTGAAGTAACTAAGGAAGGATCAGGCAAACGGATTCGAGGAATGATGTGAAGGTTACCTCCGCGAATGAAGACACGATTGAGACTAGTCTCTGGATTAAGCCAACGAGGGAGATGAAAAGCAGCTTCGATGAGGAGAAACTCGCCGTCAGTGTCCCAAACACGAATTGAATTAGACGGAAACGCGGCAGAGATACGGAAGAGTAAGAACACAACTAACCATTCGTCCTCGAGATTGTCACCGTACTTGAGTTTTCCGTGGAGATGAGGCATAGGAGTATCCGTACAAGCACAAGAGGAAGAGAGAGCGATGGAGAGAGAGAATGGTTCGTGTTGCCATATATAAGGAGAAGTAAACGGAGACACGAAATCAATGATTGCCAAGTGAAGCGATTGAAGAGCGGTGGAGGTTTCCGATCCGGTACCAGAGAGTGACGAGTCAGGGAATATAGAGAAGTAAACGGTGTCGTCTGGGAGACGAGAAGATGTTTGAGAGAAGAAGGCTGAAGAAGAAGAAGATTCGATCTTCGCCATAGTTGTTTGTAGCTTCTTCTTCCGATTTCACAACGGGTGAGTGATTTATATAAAACCTGGACCTTCTGTGTAAAAGTACCAAAACACCCTTGATCATGTTTTCCGGTTCAATTTCAGAAACAAAAACCAGACCAAACCATGTCAATGAATCTCAGAAGACTAAACTAGAGACTGTAAACTTTATTTCCATCTATTTTCTCCTGATTTTTTTAATCATTACAAGTTGTGAGACTTATCATTCAAATTTGAAATTTTACTACAACTCTTTTACAATAAAAAAGAGAGACATAACAAGTTAACCACAATGTGAAGACAAAAGCATAAGCTTCTGAGTTCTGACAGAAGCCAAAATATACATACAACATTTTTTCTCTTATTTGGATATTTCTTTACAATGGAGAAGATGAAGCAAAATCATAGGCAAGAACAAAAGAAAAAGCAAACACTTTTGTTGTTGTTGTTCATTTTTCTTTAGTTGTATTAACTGATTTCGTCAGAGATTGCTTACTCCATCAATAGTTGTCTATGTTTAATGAGATCGTCAAGGTAAGATAAAGAGGTATGATCTAAGTCACACCCATCGAGACTCACTGTTCTTGCTCCTCCTGATTGTTGTTGCACCTCAGCTAACCGATCATCTCCACGCAACAGCTGCACCAACTGCATTCAAAACCACATCAACCAAGTTTTGCTTGTTAGAACATAATGACAAAAGTATTGAGACTGGTTTGTGTTCTGTAACCTACCCGGTTCATATCAGGACGCATGGTAGCTACATGATGTATACACAATGAAGCTGTTTGCATAACTCGTTTCATCTCTGTTTCATCAAATTCATTTCTTAGCTGAGGATCAACTATTTCTTCAACACTGTTCTTCTCCAGAAGAGGTTTCGCCTATACGAAAAAAGCTGTTTATAACTGTTTGATTTATAAAGATGGAAACTGTTTACAAAAGAGAAGGGTAATGAAGATCATTACCCACATCACTATGCTTTGTCGGCTAGCTGTATCAACAGCTCTACGACCAGTTATGATCTCTAGAAGTAAAACCCCAAACGCAAAAACATCGGTCTTCTCATCCACAATCCCATGCATAAAGTACTCTGGAGCTAAATATCTGTAATAAAGAACAAAGAACCAACAAGGTTTTGGATTCAATGGTCGAGAAAATAGATATGAAAACCCTCATTCTTACCCAAATGTGCCTTCGATAGGGAAAACAATGTGATGAGGCCAATTCTCTGGGAGCCACTTAGCAAGTCCAAAATCTGAAATCTGCATAAACCAATACATATCAGTTGTTTCTTTAGATTGTTTCTTTAGTTGAATCAACACAATCAAAACCTGAGCATCGTAATCTTGACTAAGTAAAATGTTGGAAGCTTTGATGTCACGGTGTATAATACGTCTAGGGCAATCATTATGAAGATAACTTAAACCATCAGCTATACCCAAAGCCACTTTATACCGTTTCTTCCAATCCAAACACTCCTCACCTCCTACAACAGTTTCAAAGAGAAATCATTAAACAACAAGAGCATATGTCTGAAACCAAACAAAACAAGAATAGAGAGTGTACCAAAGAGTAGAGAAGCAAGACTGCCATGAGGAGAATACTCAAGCACAAAATGCAAACCGTGATCGCTACTGAAACCAAGAAGCCTAGCTGCGTTTGGATGGTTAACGTGTGCGATAATACCAAGCTCCGATAAGAAATCACTAACTCTTTCTTCTACTTCCTTAGCATCTCTCGTAAGCTTCTTGATCGCTACAGTCTCACCGTCTGGTAAAACACCTTTGTACACCTCAGCATGTCCTCCTTTACCAATCATGTTCACTAACAACAACAAACATTAAACCATGTTAGAAGTTTAGGGGTAATTTCGTCTTTTAAGAGTTTTGAACTTTTTATTTTTTACCGTGGTTAAAATTGTCGGTGGCGGTAACAAGTTCTTCGAAGGTAAAATTCCGCCATGAAGGTTTAGCTACAAGGATTTGATCACAATCGATTTCGTTTTCAGATGAAGGAGATAACTTTGGTTGTTTACGTCGCATGTTTTTACGAGTTTGTTCGTAGCTAGCAAGAAGAGGAAGAACAGAGAATCTTCTCATTGATTTCTTCTTAATGGATTCAATCATTTTATTCCATTGATTGAAAGATGAAACGTTCGTAGGAGTTGTTGATAATGGTGAAGATGATTTATCAGGAGAGCAAGAGCTACAACTGCTGCTGCTACTGCTATGATCGGAATCTGAATTCATTACCGGAATTTCAAGAACACATCTTGACGATGGTTCTTCGATAGCGAAATCAGTTCTTTGTAGCTCCTCCTCCTTCTTTGTTTCATTATAGCTTCCTTTCATCTTCTTCTCCATCTCTGTAATAAAATAGAGAAATATGTGTTTGTAGGATACATGTCTGAAAAATAAAGGTTTCTAACTATAGCCTTACCTTCAACAGCCATAGCTTCTGGAGAAATATTTGTATTCTGGGATTGTCTCTGTAAGAAGCTTTGAATAACAAAAAAAAAACTTAAAGCGTAATAAAAATTTCTCCTAGAAAACAAAAAGAAAACAGAGGATAGAAGCAGAGTAACATCTCCGTTAGGAGAAGGGAGAAAACACCAGAGCCGGAGAGAATCCGGACAAATAGTAACACATAGGTTTGTGTTTTTTTAGTTGTTGTCTCGTTAAAGAATGTTATCTTTAGAAATAGTTATTCTTAGAAGACTTAGAAAGCAAAAAAGAGAAGTTTGAAGAAGAAGGAGATTAGATTTTTTATAACAGGTAATGGATTGGAATCGTTGCTATATTTATACAACTCCACCATGCAAGTCAAGTTAAGCTTTTTATAATGTTTATTTTTGAAGATTAAAATGAGAAAATAATAATTATGGAGAAGATGAAAAGATACGAAGGCCGTAACTAACGAACGGACACGACGATGGTTGAAACGTAATTACTTTACTTATAAGACAACGGGAACGTCCTCTTTCGATTTCTCTTCATTTAAATTATACTATCCGCATAAGAGTTCATTTGGGTTTAATTGAAAAAATTAGAAATAAATGGCATCTAAAAGTTGTAAATTATAATTTTTATTTAAATTAACCCTATTAATATAAAAGACTATCTAAAAAAACTATAAAAATATATTGACAGACATATATTGAAAAGTAATTTTTTAAATTTTATGTAGATTGTTAGATTGATGAAATTTGTTCCGAAAATTCTAAAATAGTTTTTTAATGTTTAAAAATTCTTATAAGTTGAAAGTTTTATAAAAAAAAACTAAAATTATAAATTTTATTATATAAAACTTGATTTCTTTCACCAGAATATGACATTGTTTTATATAATTGGACCCATAAATTTGTATTTAACATGATTATAATTTGGAAGAAACAACTACTCGATTACTATATTTTATTTACAGCTGTGGGTTTAGTAAAGCTGATTTGTTAAACTAGTAAGACTTCTATGGTGAAAATTAACAAATTAACACGTTACTTTGGTTGAAACTTGAAACTAAGCAAAATCTATATACTACTTTAATTTTGTTTTATACGAGATTAAGTACATAACCAGAAGTTCACTATTGTAAAGTATTGTGATTGTTACTTACGAAATATATCAATTAATAGTTATTAAAAATCTAAAACAAACATTTATTAACAAATAAATAAAAGGTAATTTTTTTAAATACCACTAAATTTATTTTATATTTTATAAATATCACTAAAATTGATTTAAGACAAAATTAACACTTAATAATTTAATTTAATTAAAAATTAAACTTTATTTTTAAAATTAAACTTTATTTTAAAAATTAAACTTTATTTTTTTAAAATTATATAAATCCTAAATAATACATACTAAACTCAAACACTATATATTAAACTCTAACATTAAATACTAAATTTTAATCTTTAAATTAAAATTCTAAATCCTAAATAATAAATATTAAACTCAAACACTAAATANAAATCAATGTAATTTTATCCAATGAAATACATTTGATGGTATTAGAGTAAATTACTCATTAATAAATATAACCTAGAAATCTTGAGCTAAAATCTCAACAAGTTCTCATAACACACAAAAATTGGACAAAAGAAATTACATTCATCCAATATATTAAGCATTTTTGTTTTACTTATAGCTGTTTAAATATCAATATTCAGTAGATTTTATTATTATTTCTCACACTTTTGTTACGTAATTTACAAAATGGATTTAAGTGAAGTTGTTGCTAAAAAAATGAATTTTTTGTAGCCTTTTGTGAAATGCGAGATTATTAACGTAAATATATTTCAACGAAGTGATTAGTTAATTGGTAATTAATTTGAGTGAGAAAGGTAAATACCAGAAAGAAATAGGTTTCTTTGCTTAGTGGGTGAACTAAACCTCTTAAACTAATTTGACTCCTCCACTCTAATTTTGTCAAATGTTATATTAAAAAATAATTGAAAATAGTGTAAACTTTATATATTTATCCTGAATTAATTGTTAATTTAAGAGCCAATCACTTAACCCAACAACGAATTAATTTATTAAAGAATAATATTTAGTAAAATGTAGTGTATACAATCTAACCGAACCACATATATAGTTGATGTGACATGAAGTGTTTTACGTCGACATGGACAATAGTTAACGTCATCAATACGAAAGACGAACAATGGTATTTTTCATATAAGATAATGTTGTCATAAGCTCATAAAATTTGATTTTACCAAATTAATCAGCTAAGTATTCATATGTTTATGATATTTTATGGTCTTTATGAAAAATTAAAAAAAGATCTAATATAGCTACTAGTCTTGACATAAACCGAACAAACCGAACCGAACTAGTTTGGTTTTAGGTGAATAAACAAATTGAACTTTTTTTATTTTTAATTCAGTTTTCAGTTCGTTTCGATTTTAGTTAATATTCGGTTAACCGAATAATAGTTAAAAATTATGTTTTGGTTCGATTTATTCGGTTTATTTGGGTTAATCTGATTGAATTTCGAAATATATTTTTTACCGAAAACTGAAACGAGCAAACCGATATTATTTCGGTTTTACTTTAAAACTAATTAAAAAAAAAAAACAAACCGTTTAAACCGATTAAACAGACTAATAGCTACAGACGATTTTTATTGGTAAAGTATGGGCTCTAGCCCATTTCTTCTGAACTTTGAAATAGATATAAGCCCAAATCTAACGTAAATTGCTGGTTTTATCAACTATAAAATTATATATGTGTACATGTGATTTATGTTTCATAATTTTAACATTTAATTTTTTTAGTAAGCTTGATTTTTGATTTGTTTTGTGAACAAAGAGAACACATGGACCCGTTGGTTAGCTGGATCCACTTATAAATGGGCTAACTTATAATGGGCTTTGCTGTAGCCTAATAGGTTTACTTTTAAAGGCCTAACACTAGGGAAGTAGTAAGCAAAAAAAGGTTTTAAAATTATAATTTGCAAGCTGTCGTTACACATACAACAAATTTAGAAGATACGTATTAAATGTTAATTTGATTTGTAGGGGAAAATGAATAGTTTTTGAACATGTGAAAGTGAGATGAGATGTGACATTGATGATGATTATTGATAGTACAAAACCATTGATGAAAAAACAAAATTAAATAAAAAATATATCCAAAAATAGACATGATTAAACTGAATCTGGCTCGTGTTCTCATAAAGCTCCACTCCAATGTTGTAATAATTGAATGGCTCCATTTTTTTTTTTTTTCAATTCATTCCGTTGTTGTTCTAGAATGTATTTCAGCAATTGATAAAATTTTATACTAATGCATATAATTGTCTTTATCTTTGACAATCCTCATATTTATTTCCTTTTTATAATTTCAAATATTTGTTTTAGGTTTAGTTTTCATATTATTTTGTTAAGATTGATTATTTACTCGTATTTTTCCTTTTATTTTAAATTATAGATTTATTTCAAAATTTACAAATATTCATAATAACTTAAATTAAACTAAAATAAAATATTCATGTATAGCACGAGTTCATCTCAAGTATCTCGTATAGTTTTGAGTATTCGGTTCGATTTGTTCGGTTTACTAAAAACCGAACTGAAGTAGATCGGTTTCAAATTGTTCGGTTTTAAGGGAATAAACCGATCAGAATTTTTTTTATTTTTAGTTCGATTTTCGGTTCGATTCGGTTCAGTTTTAATTCATATTTGGTTTATTCGGTTAATCGAATAATGGTAAAAAAAAACAAAATAATGGTGAAAAATCATGTTTCGATTCGGTTTGTTCGGTTTAATTTACACC
>KE157310.1:227013-250337 GCA_000411055.1 Leavenworthia alabamica
TTTCTAGGGGAAACATTCCTGACATTAACTGCTGTATTATCGTTCGTTTTGTTTTGTTTTTTTGTATAATTTTTTAAAATGATGTCTTGAATGAAATCTCTTAAGGTCTTCAATATCTACAGAAGCGGAGAGAGACTACTGGACTTGGACATATATTATTCTTACTTGATACTTTTTGTTCTATAACTTAATTAATATATACAAATATAGAGTGATTCCAAGTATCAAAACGAGACTTTGATACTATGTTTAAGCAACAGTGGCTTGGTAGCAGACATTAATGACATCATCGAGAGATGGATGATCTCCAGTACCTTCATCTTTTCGACCATACAATAGTTTCTTGCCTCTGAATACAAACGTACCTCCCTGAGAAGAAGACATAACAAAGGATCAAAAACAAAAACAGACAACTTTTGTTTAGTGAAGAACTAAAATAAAGAAGAAACCTGTTGCAAGACACTGCTTCTATCTTCAGGAGTAGCACTTATGGTGTAATTCTTGGTAGCTTCTCGTAACTCGTTAAATCTAGAGAACACTTTAATCTGAAACAATCCAAAAGTTTCGAGGTGAATATAATGACAACACTACTATAAACAAGTAAACGGGTAAATTAGTTTGAGGGGGTTGTTCTTGTTCATACACTAGCTGGGTTGAAGAAAGTGCGACCTAAACCATAGTATAAACCAAGAACATCATATGCCTGCATAATTATATAAACAATACAACCATCTCTATAATACTTGAATCACCATTTTCAACAGCAAATGTTAATTATATAAGAGGTATAGTTTACTTTGCGTTCAGGATCTGCATAAAGAGATTCCATGGGAAAAGGTAACTACAACAATAAAATCAACAACAGCTATTAGTTAGTATCATCACTCAGTTAAAATTATTTATATCAAAGATTTAAAAACCTGAGTAGCAAGTATACGAGCCTTATCAGGAGTTCCAACACCAACAGCTATCAATTTAACACCAGCTTCATCAAATCTTGGTTTAACCTCTTTCAAAGCTTTAGCAAACTCCCAACTTAAATGTAATTAATAAACGAGTTTATTATCAGTGGTTCTTATAACAATCTTCGATTGTTTGTTCTTGCAAAATTTTCAATGAAATTACCAGCAAACGCATCCGAAATGCCTTAGTAGTACAACGGCAGCAATTCCCTGTATTTATTAATGAAAAAAACAATTCAAATGCATATAATTGAAAAATTCAAATTCTACTTCATATGTATATCTTAACATACATCTTTTTGATCCCAGAGATCACTGAATTGTACACGCTCGCCAGAAGCAGTGTATATAAATACATCGCCGAGGATCTCGCCGATATCTCCTCTGTAATTAGTGACGGATTCAGTAGCTCCGGTAGCTGCTTTCGCTAAAACTAAACGCGGTCTAAAGATCGGAGAAACGGAAGTGTAATTTGATTTTAATTTGCTGAAAGGAACAGAAGCAATCGAGGATGAGATATTTGATAGTGATTGAAATGAAGGCTTCGAGCACGTAGGAGAAATCGTTGAGCTAATGAGCGGCAATGAGCTTGAAGATCGTAGAGAGCGTATCGCGGCCATTGATGAGAGTGAAACCAACAAACAAAAATGGAGAAGACGAGCCACAGGAACGAGAGTTAGAACTTAGAACCGAGGAATTTTAAACGACGACGTGGCGAAGAAAGGACCGAGAAAGGATCCGACGTCGTTTTAACAACAAGCCCATCTCTATTCTTAAAAGCCCAAATTAAATCTAGGTCCATTAAAGTCAGTTACATAGCAATAGGTTAAGGATTATGAAAAATTCAGACACAATTAGCTTCAAGACTTCAATACATTAATCAGAACTAAACAAAATCCAAACTTTAATGATAATAGAATTACAAAACTACTGAATTTAGATTAAAAACTTCAGTCACTAAACTGACAAACAGGGAGATAATAAGTATCAAGCTGCCAATACTTTTGCTTAACACCTTCCCATACTTCATCTCCAAGACAATCTTTAACTGGTAATGGAATCAACTGAGTACTAAACCCTAAATTCTCAATCTCCAAAGTCACTAAATTACAATACACAACATGAAAAAACGCATTACTCCCACAAAACCCATTAAAATATGAATATATCCCATTAGGTTTCAGTAATCTTGGTAGATTCTGATGAAACTCTCTTAAATCTTCATAATACTCTCCATAAGTATCAAAGAAGATCCCATCAAAACCTGATTCATCATCATCATCATCATCATCAAGTAACTTATCAAGAACATCTTGCCATCTTCCAAATACAATCTTTACATTCTCTTTCTCTCCCCAACCAGATTCAATCATACGTTTATAAACATCAGGATGAGCTTCAATGATCGTGTGTTTAGTTGGATTGTATCGTTGAATTGCTGTATCAACAAGGCCCATACCGAATCCAACGTTTAGAATGTGACCACCATTGATACAAATTGCTTTAGCATGAGCTTCCATTAATGGTTTTTCCCAAGCCATCATTACACCTTTGCTTTCATTATCCATTATTTTATCTTCACTGAAAGTAACTCGATCTTGTAAATACTCTTGATTGGAGAATTCGTTGTTGGTTTGATTTCTAGCGATTGTTCCTAAGATTAGCTCTGATTGGATTCCGGTTTTGAGAAGGAGATCGAAAGTTTCTTGATGTCCTGCTTCCATGGCGAAATCTCCAGCTGATAGGTTTGATGGAGATAATGCGTTCCATGGAGCTCCTGATTCGAGTAACGATGTTACGATTTCAGCGTTTCCGATTTTAGCGGCGTGCATTAACGGTGTTAAACCTTCGTTGTCGAAGTGAGTAACGTCGGCTCCTGAGTTTATTAAACTTTGAACCTTTTTAAAATCGCCGGATTTAGCAGCCAAGCATAACTGATCTGCTTCTTCCATGGCTTCGATTTTCAACAAACTGAAAACAAAAAAAACGTAACACACTAATTAGAATCGGTAAATGTAAATATAAATTGAGCATAAACGAGAACTAAATAGGAAGCTGAGTGGTGATAACTTTACCTTGGTTGCAGAGTCTGAGTCGAGAATGGAGACGACGAATGGTGTCTAATGGATTACTTATATATCGGCGTGTGGATTCACGGTTAGGGTTTTATTGGGCCTTCATAGGCTTTATTTGTTGAATTCTTAATGGGCCTATTACAGATTGTTCAAAGTTCAAACAAGTAATGACTTCTGAGTTCTGTCATAAATTCCCACATATGTCCACTTTGTGTTTGTATGTGTGGATGGAACTAAAATAATTCCACGTTTGAAACGAATCTTAAGGAGACTTTTTCCCTCTTATGTTGACCAGACTTTTTTTTTTGGCAGAAAATGTTGTGATGGGTGCAGTGTTATTTTCATTACGATGGACCCCTTCATCGACTATTAAAAAAGTGAGTTATTATAACATAGAACTGTGTCGGATGAATAGAATTGGACAAAAAGGTCAAGTAGTTGAACAGTGTAAGCTATTGATCTCCTTTGCGTATTAGTTTGACTCTAAGTAATGGTTATACACAAAAATATAAAGAATATAGTTTCCGCTCACTGTATACATATTATAAGAACATGATTTAGTAAATGTCTAAGTAATCAAAATTTAAAATATAGTTGACTCCATCATATTAACCAAAACTGGCTGATTAACCAACCAACTGAATGATCTATTGTTCTTGTCAACATTAAATATTACAAAACATAATAATATGCATGTGCGTGTTCGGTATGGTATTGGTTTCATGACGTACACTTACTCTAAATATTATATGGCTCACGTTTCTTCTCATCTTATGTTTTCGCTATAAATACGCCTCAAACATATAACTTTAGTCTCATCTTTATTTAATATCTACCATTCATATTCATATCAAGAAAATGGCTAAGTTCATCACATCTATTTTCTTCTTAATCATTGCTCTCCTCCTCTGCTCCACTCTATCATACGCATCAGCCCGGTTTACTCCAACCTCCGTTTATCATCCGGAAGAAATCTCTGTCAAGGTCTAACCTCATTCTCATGGTTTATATCATATGTAACTAATCAAGAGATATATTATATAACAAAATCAAGATTAACATATATTTTTGTTGTTGTTATGTGCAGAGAGTAGAACAAGGAGAGGAAAGCTGTGAAGGTGTTGGAGAAGAAGAATGCTTATTGATACGCAGAACTTTAGTAGCTCACACTGATTACATCTACACTCAGAATCTTAAACCCTAAATCATTATTTACCTTATTCTTTTGTAATAATTATGATTTTATCTATACATGAATCATGATCTGGTGTGCGTGTGTTTTTTGACATCATCTATATACACATGGTGTTTATCATATCTATTTTCAACAGTTTGAAACTACTTCACAGTTGTAATTAAGTTTTATATTTGTTATTACTTAATATGAATACATACGTATTTATCATAATCAGCGAGAATAAGACTATATGGTTAAGATTTGATATTTAGTTAAGAGTACTCTTCTTGTAAACCACATAATTAAGCTAAACTAATCTTATCTCATATTTTTGTTCTTTTGTGTTCATCTGATCAACTCTCAATGAAAGGATCTGACTTTATTGTAAAAATTAAATCCCTGCCTTTGATAACAATACTAGTTTCTCATACCTCACACACGCATTAAAGATAATAAAAGCATACACACCTATCAAATAATGGCACATCTACATCTATAAATGTATAATGAGAGACATATGCTTTGAAATTATGTGTGGATGTTACTTGTTAGAGTTATAACAACAAACTTATCAATCAGTCAACGACATACACACGTTTTACTCACAAAGAAATGCTCAACAGAAATAAATAATTGATTTGACTATAAATTCTTTATATCATACGAATAACCTCTTTTTAAGTAATTAAACTCCATTTTTAAAATTAATTATTATAAAATAAAAATTAATGCATGTTGTTAGTAAAATAAAAATGTTTTCGTAGAGTTTTGGGAAGAGGTCGACATTAGATGACAAGGTTTTAGTGGAGAAAATGAAAAAGACGGTGGAAATTGGACAACAAGACAAATTATTTATGGTCCGTTTTTTAATTCCCTCGTGTGTAAGGCGTTGACCAGAAAAAGTAGATAAAAAGGCTTCTTGATGGGCTTAACATTTGAATATTGGGCCAAGCTCATTTGACAGCTGTCAATGACAAAGGTCAATGTACTTAAAAAGTTAAAACTAATTAACAAGTTAATGCAAGGGTAAGACCGGAATTCATAGAGACCTTTATAAACCCTAATCGAACACAGTTAGTGAATTAGAACAGTCTCGATTTCGACTTTGAAGACGAAACGTAGACAAAACCCTAGTGTAGGATTTTTGATCGAGAGAAGGAGAGAAGCCCTAATTTATGTAATTTAGCTAACAAATTTTGATTTCTAAATCCGATAAGAGAATTGGAATATGGAGCAGCATTCATCAGAAAACGAAGAGATTAAGAAGAAGAAGAGTAAGAAAAGAGTAAGAGACGAAGCTAAGAAATTAAAACAACGAGCAATGGAAGAAGAACCTGAGAACGAAGCTTTAATTGATGAAGAACCTAAGAAGAAGAATACGAAAGTGAAGTTCGAAGAAGAAGACAATGACGAAGAAGAAAAAGTAGCTGTAACTACTGGGAATGGTATAATGACTAATGAAGCGTTTGAGTTATTGAAATTATCTGATAACACTTATAAATCTATCAAAGAGATGGGCTTTCATCGCATGACTCAGGTTTAATCACTTGAAACTGAATTTTTATCTTTTACAGAGCAAAAAATTCAAAACTTTTTAAGTTCTAAATTAGTCTTCTTTGTGCAGATTCAAGCTAAAGCAATACCAGCATTGTTGATGGGAAAAGATGTACTTGGAGCAGCTAGAACCGGTTCTGGTAAAACCTTAGCTTTTCTTATACCAGCTATTGAACTTCTTTACCATGTCCGTTTTACTCCTCGCAATGGAACTGGTGTTATTGTCATTTGTCCAACTAGAGAACTTGCTATTCAATCTTATGGAGTTGCTAAAGAACTTCTTAAGTATCATTCACAGACTGTTGGTAAAGTTATTGGTGGTGAGAGTAGAAAGAAAGAAATTGAAATTCTTCAGAAAGGTGTTAATTTGTTAGTAGCAACCCCTGGAAGACTTCTTGATCACCTTCAAAATACTGATGGTTTTGTTTTCAAGAACTTGAAGGTACTAATATGGTTACTAATGGTTTCATCTTGGGTTTGGATTTAATGTTAATTCTTAAATCTTTGTTAATTTGCAGTTTCTTGTAATGGATGAAGCTGATAGAATATTAGAACAGAACTTTGAAGAAGATATGAAGAAGATTATTAAGCTTCTACCAAAGGTACTCTCACATGACTTCGTCTTTAACCTTAATGCTGAGAATGGTTAATCATCTTTTCTTATTGCTGCAGACAAGGCAGACATCACTGTTTTCTGCAACACAGACATCCAAGGTTTGTTTACTAATCATATTATAGTTTATTCACTTGTTTCTTGGCTGAATTTAGTTAAACTATCAGGTCGAAGATCTTGCTCGTGTCTCACTTGCCTCACCTGTTTATATCGATGTGGATGAAGCACGAAAAGAGGTAGCGACTAGCACAATTTTCTGTTACCTTTTTCTACTTCATTACCAGAATCGGTCTTATTGGGAAAATTGGAAACTGTAGGTTACGAATGAAGGCTTGGAACAAGGTTATATCGTTGTGCCAAGTGCGAAGCGATTACTTTTCTTACTAACCTTTTTGAGGAAATTCCAAGGGAAAAAGAAAATCATGGTGTTTTTCTCTACAGTCAAATCGACAAAGTTCCATACCGAACTCTGTCGATATATCAAAATAGATTGTCTTGAAATCCGTGGAGGGATAGATCAAAGCAAAAGAACATCAACATTTTTTCAATTCATAAAGGCAGAAACTGGTATCTTGTTGTGTACTAATGTCGCTGCTCGTGGTCTTGATATTCCTCATGTGGTATGTTTTCCTTGACGATTTGAATAAAATCTGACTTGGTTGGTCTTTAATTATAAATTTTTGATTATTGTTTAGGACTGGATTGTGCAGTATGATCCTCCTGATGATCCTACGGTATGTTAGCTTATAAATATATTGCTTAGAATGAGAATTAAGGCTTAGGAATCACTTAGTTTCTTGCATTTTGATATAGGAATATATTCATAGAGTTGGTAGAACAGCTCGTGGAGAAGGAGCAAAAGGAAAGGCTCTGCTTGTTCTAACTCCAGATGAGTTACAGTTTATTCAATATCTCAAGGTACCAATATAGAAACTCTTGATCATTGAAGAATCTGTTTCTGATTGTTTTGTTTTGTAGGCGGCGAAAATACCTGTTCATGAACATGAATTCGAAGAAGAGAAATTGATCAATGTGCAAACTTTTCTGGTAAGACATTTTGAAAACTATTATTAACATTGAAGAGACAAAACTTGAGAGATTAATTTAAAAAATGTTGTATTGTAGGAGAAGACAATAACTGAAAACAATGCATTGAACCAGTCAGCTTTAGAAGCATACAAGACTTTCATTTCAGGATATGATTCTCACTCTATGAAAGATGTCTTTAATGCTCGCCAACTCAATCTCAATGTAACCAAATCTTTTATAACATTTATAAATTGTTTTCTGCTATCTGATGTAGACGTAGACCTGAAAAAATCTTTGCTTTTATTGGCAGGACGTTGCGGCTTCGTTTGGTTTCTCATCCATTCCCAAAGTATCTCTGAAGATAGATAGAGGAGGAGGGTACAAGAGCAAGAGAGAACCAGTTAGTAAGTTTAACAGATCTCGTAGCGGTAAACCTAAGTTCGAGAGGTACTAAAAACGACAATGCTAAGATATAGTTACAGAAGAACTTAGTTACAGAAGCTCTTTACGATTGTTGTATCTTGAGTTGTCTGAAGAGAAACCAGACAAAAGAGACCAGTTTTGTCCCCTTACTTTGCAAGTCAGTTTAAAACTGAATTTTCTTTATCTTATATACAAACAATACATGCTAAAAATTAAACCAAACAACAAAATGATTTATTATATACACTCTGTAAAATAGAATTTATCAAACGAACTCGTTCCAGCGCTTCATCCTCTTTAACCTTCTCCTTGGAATGTATCATCAGATCATTTTACTTGAAATCCAAATTTCTTCAACTAGACGAGGCGAGCCATATACGTTTAGTGGATAAAACACTCGTCTTTGCTCCAATAAGTGAAAACTCTGTTATATAATAGTAGTCTTTAGTGTATTGTTCTTGTGAGTTTACATTTGGATATAAACATTGCGTCTGAATAATGTAGACTACATAGCTTCAATAATTCAACTGAACGTTGCTTCAAAGCTGGATCACATCCACTTTGGATGACAAGTAGAAGCTTTGCAGCTAAACCAACTTCAACAGCTATAGATGAACATTCTTCAGATGCTAATTTACAAACTGACCAAAGTATCGAAATCGCATAGTTTGTGCATTTCTCAGATACTTTCATCAGTAACTTAACGGTATTAGGAATCGTGTTAACCGAATCTTTCAAAGCTATTCTTCCTTGGCTTTCCAAACACAAAGAATCCAAAACAAATAAAGCTGATTCTAAACTCTCATGATCTAGACATGGCAATACATCAACCAAGTGAGGAACTGCTCCAATCCTAACCAACAAGTTTCGAACTTGTTTATGAACTGAAATCGATTTGAGCAATGCCAAAGCATGTGAAACTCCATTTCTTCTTCTCCTATCTTTAACCAATCTCATTAATCCAACAAGTAAACTGTGACTAGAAACAAGCTCAGCTCTAAAACCTTTCTCTTCCACCAACATTCCAATCAATCTAGCACAATTGATTTTAGTTTCAATAGAACCATCATTCAACATATCAACCATTAACGAAACCCTAGCAGGTTGCATTAAACCATCTTTGGAAACAGAATCAAGCTCAAGATTAACAAGAATAGCAATAGCCTCTGATCCAACAGCATGAGAAGTAAAAGGAGTTAAAAGAGAAGAGATAACAAAGACTCCACCTTCATCAACAACAGTCTTCTTAACAATTACGTGAGCCATAACTACTTGCTTAAGCTCAATCAAAGCATGAACCTTTGCTTTCCCTTTAGCCTTTCTCAATTTACCCAGAATCTCAATAGCTCTTCCTTGTACATCTTCGGATCGTTTCTTCATCAAAACGTAGTTTTGTGAAAACCAAGTGAAGATTAGCTGGTGAAGAGTATTATTAGGAGTAACTAAATCATCCCAAAGCTCTTGCATCGTAGTAGGACAAGTAGAATGACCTAAACTGAACCATTTGAGAATGTTTGATCTTTCGTAGGTTTGACCAGTACACAAAGTCACTGGATCTTGCATCGGCTCTAGAGAGATTGGACAGATGAAAACAGAGGGTATTTCAGGTAATTCAAGCTCAGAAATCATCTTATTCAAATCCAATTTCTTCTCGTCGGCGGTAACAACAACCATAATTTTTCCATCTCCTCCACNAAACATTGGCATTTTCGACAAATCTGAAATCACCCAAGTATCTAAAAAACCCAGATTATGAGAATTGAAGAAGACGAAGAAGGAAATTATTAAAGAAAAATGAAGGGGATCGAACGTTTCTTTTGGACCAAAGATTGATTTTTCTCTTTATCACTCTTTTTGCTAAAAAAAATAAAAATAAAACTTAAAATGCAGATTGTGTTGACCAAGACGTCACAGGCTATACCCGGTTTTTTATACTCATCACGGACCCACACGTGCAAACTCACATGCTGAATTGTAAATTCCCGTTTTGTCCCTCTTTTTACAATTACCTAATCTAAACAAGAAGGTAATTTTCTTTAATTAATATTAGTTATATTTATTCACACACCACCAAGTATCTTTTCAATTAAATATACTTGTCGTTTAACTGACCAATCTAGCCCTGGTCATTCGGTTCGTTTTATTCGGTTTACCCAAAACCAAATCGAACTACATCGATTTTGGGTTGTTCGATTTTGGAAGAGTAAACCGATAGGAATTTTTTTATTTTTAATTTGGTTCGATTCAGTTTAAATTTATATTCGGTTTATTCGATTAACTGAATAATGGTAAAAATTGTGTTTCGGTTCGCTTTATTTGGTTTGTTCGGTTTAATTTACATCGAATAAACAGAACCAAAAAGTGAATTTTCAGATTTATTCGGTTTATTTGGGTTAATCGGATTGAATTCATAAATATTTTTTTTACCTAAAACTGAACCGAACAAACTAAAAACTGAACCGAACAAATCAAATTTTCGGTTTTATTTTGAAACTAACTTTTAAAAACCAAACAAATAAAAAAAAACTAACCGTTTATCACGAATAAACCGAACGCACCAATCTTTCACTTTTTTCTTTCTGTTGCTGAACTTAAAGAAGAAAAATGAAGGGTATAATCGTCAAATCACGCACGTAGTCAAAAAAGCTGATCACAGTCTCACATTTACCACTAAATTCTAGATATCCACGAATACAGGTTAGGTCACGTGCCATGTTAATTTCAAGGCCTAAAGCCTAATTACTCTGTTAATCAATATTGACAAAAAAAAAAGTAAAGCCAAATTGGATGTGGGACCCAAGACAATGTAAAAGATCCAGCTAGACATTTGACCATGACAGTTGATTGCTTTGACTGTACACCTCCATCGTGTTTCTGTTGGCTGTCTCTTTTGCCTTTGACTGACCTGTCACCACTTGTATCTTTCCACGTGTCTATGTACTTCCCACTCATCGATATTAATTATAATTAAATTAGTATTGTCTCGATGTTTTACTTAATGAAGATAGTTTAATTTAACTAAGCAAAAATTGATGGGAGTGTCAGCAGAGATCGGAGCACATGTGTTGTCATTTGCCAGGAATGCAATAATAAATTTAATTTATAATATAAAACAACACGAATTTTCAATTAATTAACTTTAACAATAAAACATAAAAAATACATATGAATTGAGTCAGTTATCAATAGATGGGCATTGGGAAGATGAGTTGAATGTGGTTGATGTGTTTCTTTAAATGGGTTTCCCAGTCAAACTAGTAAACCTAAAGAGGACCGGCAAGAATTTAATTCGATGTGACGTGTTTGTAATTATGACTAGAGCCATGTGAATTTTGGATTGATTTTGATATAAAAACAAATTAGCTTATCATACAATTAGTAAATTGGCAATTTGTATATGTGTTTATCTGATAATCTTGAAATTATATAATTAGGTTATATTGGGCTACAATGGACTTCAAAATAGTAGATCAAAATAGTTTGGCCTTTTTATATGGTAGGATTTTGTAAACCCAAAATAAAAAGATAAAGAATTAGAGATTTTGTGTTTTTGTTGTTGTCAGAGATGCAAAATTGACCTTGAATATATATATATAGAATCCAATTTATTATAAATCTTAATTCTTTTAAGCAAGGATAATGTCAAATGTAGTCCCATCAAACGAGTTGAACCCGTCCCGTCTAATCCATTGTGTTGTATATTTCAAAAAATTTTATCCGCAAATCATCAATCCGCCTTATCCGCGGATTTCAAATTTGATATCCGCATTCGTTCCGCGTTAATCAAACGGGTTGGTGGATAACCTGTTTAACCCGTCTTATTTATAAAAATGAGATAAAATATGATTTTTTCTTAATTTCTAATAACAACATATATTTTTTTATAAAACAACACACGTTTATTAAAAACAACAAGCATTTAATTGATAAATTTTCAAAACGGCACATAGTTGCGGGTATCCGTATATCTGTTTTATAAATAATTTGATCCGCATCCATCCCGCTTTAATATATCTTAAAACGCATCCGCATTCGTTAATTTAATTTTACAATTTTCTTGATCGGCATCCGTCCCGCAACAAATTAAAATCCACAAAAGCCAAATTGACAGGCCTAGTCAAATGGGCGAAAACCAAATTGACAGGCCTAGTCAAATGGATAGATCCAACCTTTATACTTATTTTAAAATATATTTTATTAGGTTAAACAATACACGATAAATACTTCCAACTTATTAAAATATTCTGCTTGCCCATAGATTGCAACTTCAACCTTATTTTGACTTATAAATAATTATTAAATTATATTCACATTTTGTATTCTTTAGTATAGATAAGTATTGCCAAACGTATATATCATCATTATTATTATAATAATTATTGTTTCACATTTATCCAATTAAATTCATACACGTACACGGCATCGTCTCTTTTCGCATCTCCTTTATTTTTTCTTATATAATTATAAACTATTTTCATTTCGTTCTTAGATTCTTCTTTATTTCACTCAAAATCATGAAAACTAAAGATATGAAGAAAGAGAACAAGTTAACAAGGTTAGTGAAATCTCCTGTTCGTTTCTTGATCATGGCACGTAACGCATACATACGTAGCATGTCGTCATGTTCCGCCGGTTTCATCCACGGTGGTGGTTGCTCCGGTGGTTTTGGTTTACCAACTGGTAATTATTACCAAATCTACGAAGCTCCAAGCACAACTCTCCCTCGTTGTTTCACCTTAAACTCGGGAACGTCACAACATGAACGTTGTCGATTTGTCTCAAGCTGCTCACGAGGCGTCGCCGTTGGAGATATCAAGGTGGAGAAGACGGCGATGAGACGACCGTTGAGTCTCCAGAGAAACTATAGTTGTATGGTTATGGGAAGGATTGATGAAGAGAAGGCCTGTGATGAGTTTGAAGAAGAGGATTTGTCATTTGATTATAGTAAACAAACAAATAAATAAATGAAGATTATATTAAGTTATTCATTTTCTTTTTTTTATGGTTGCTATTCAAAATGCTAAAGGGAATTTGATTTTGTGTTCATTGTTCATAGTTGTTCACTTGTTCTTGTAGATATATATCTTGTTTGTATATAAATGTAAATATGAAATACACATAGGTTCCTAGTTAGATGCGAGGCAGATGAGGATGAGATCATGAAATGAATTGTGTTTATCTAAAAAAATTGGTCAAACAAAAAGAGATAATTTTCCCAAAAAAAAGTGATCATGACGTTGTAGTCCCTTCACAATGTCAGCGTGATAACTCTTTTGACTTGAGCGTTTTATGTAAAATCAAAAGTGTAGGGGCAATAACACAAATACCAGTAAAATATAGGGACGTGAACTAAACAAATTGAACAGATGTACATTTTAGGAATCGAACGGAGATTTTTCGCTGCCGAGTGGTGAAGCGATCTTTGAAGATGCGACGGCGAGACGAGAAACGTCGAAAGTTTCATGAAGCACTTATTCAAACATTATATCCACCATCGTCTTCACCGTCTTCTGCTTCTCCGTCCCCGGTATTTTTTTCATTCTTTATTTGCATCGATCTGTGATGTTTATGATTATATAGTTATTTAATTTGGAGTTTTCAGTCAGAAGTTGCTGATGAAGAACCGTTCGATGTAACACTCATAAATCCAGGTAAGATTGATTTAATTTCGTTCAAATTCAAGTTGTCAGAGTTTAAAATTGGTTGATTCAGAGGACTACTTAAAAATCGATTCATCAAATGACAACGAAACGGAAGAAGAAACTGGGATTGTAGAGAAACCAAGTCGAGCGCAGAGGAAGAGATTAAGGAAGAAGATGCTGAAAGAGGAAGCTGTTCGACGGAAGAAAGTTATCGGACCTTTACTTCCGACAGAAATGTTAATTGAAAGAGTTAGAGATTCTAATGGCGAAGAAGAGGCTAGTTGCTTACAACCTGTTCGATCAAATGACCAAGAGAAACAAGGTACGGCTTGTACATATTCAGACAAAAGTGCTTCAATCAATTCCACTTGCTCAAGTTTTGTCACTTTTGGTCCTTTTTTTGTTTTGTAGAGAAATTTGATGGTAATGATAAGACAGGGAAAGTCAAGAAGAGGAGAGAAGCAAAGAAACTGGCGAAAGAGACTTCTAATAAACCAATTTGTATCAATGATCCAA
Source organism: Leavenworthia alabamica (assembly GCA_000411055.1). Lineage (NCBI taxonomy): Eukaryota > Viridiplantae > Streptophyta > Magnoliopsida > Brassicales > Brassicaceae > Leavenworthia > Leavenworthia alabamica. Next base: position 241,005 of record KE157310.1, read on the forward strand.
CCCCAGATATTATTAATCAGGGTTAAAAATTAACAGATCTTTATGTAAGAGTCAATTGCTTCTTCTTTAATATTACAAGGCTACATTGCTAAATTAGTAGTAATTCTCACTTTCAAAATTTATGAAATTCCGCTTCTGCCCCTCTGTAAGAGGACTTAAATATTACGTCGCCGTTGTCACTGTGCACTCCATTGCAAGCTCATTCAATAGCGTTTATATAAACCCTAAAAACCTTAACTTTTTCTTATACTTCCGCTTCAATCGATTATCGAAAATGGCGGAACTTAAGCTATCAGAGAGTCGGGATTTAACTAGAGTCGAGAGAATCGGCGCACACTCTCACATCCGAGGACTTGGTCTCGACTCAGCGCTTGAGCCACGAGCCGTCTCAGAAGGAATGGTAGGTCAGGTAAAAGCGCGTAAAGCCGCCGGAGTAATCCTTCAAATGATTAGGGAAGGTAAAATAGCGGGTCGGGCTATTCTAATTGCGGGTCAACCCGGAACTGGTAAAACCGCAATTGCAATGGGTATGGCGAAATCTCTTGGCTTGGAAACCCCTTTTGCGATGATTGCAGGAAGTGAGATATTTTCATTAGAAATGTCGAAAACTGAAGCTTTGACTCAGTCTTTCCGCAAAGCTATTGGTGTTAGGATCAAAGAAGAGACTGAGGTTATTGAAGGAGAGGTTGTGGAGGTTCAGATTGATAGGCCTGCTTCTTCTGGTGCTGCTTCCAAGTCAGGGAAGATGACTATGAAGACGACTGATATGGAAACTGTGTACGATATGGGAGCAAAGATGATTGAAGCCTTGAATAAGGAGAAAGTACAGAGTGGAGATGTTATTGCCATTGATAAAGCTACTGGAAAGATTACGAAGCTTGGAAGATCGTTTTCTAGGTCTCGAGATTATGATGCTATGGGTGCACAGACTAAGTTTGTGCAATGCCCTGATGGTGAGTTGCAAAAGAGGAAAGAGGTTGTTCATTGTGTGACACTTCATGAGATTGATGTTATCAACAGCAGGTAAACTTTACATTCCCTTAACTGTGGCTTTGGTGATTAAGATTTTGGTGTTTACTGAACTAACTTAGGTTGCAAAATTGAGATTTTTAAAGTGAGTTAGATGATTGAGATTTAGTCAGAGCAATCTCTGTAACTATGTAAGTAAGGTACTCTGTTATAGTTATTGTTAAAATCGATATAGGTTTGAAGAAATGAGGATTGAAACATGGATTGGTAGAACAAAGAGAAGTAACTTTTTTTGTATTTCTTCTTTGTTCGTTTCTAGGACACAAGGTTTTTTAGCTCTTTTCACCGGAGATACTGGAGAAATCCGATCAGAAGTCCGGGAGCAAATCGATACAAAAGTAGCAGAATGGAGAGAAGAAGGTAAAGCAGAGATAGTTCCAGGTGTTCTCTTCATTGATGAAGTTCACATGCTCGACATTGAATGCTTCTCATTCCTTAACCGAGCTCTCGAAAACGAAATGTCACCAATCCTTGTCGTGGCAACTAACCGAGGAGTGACAACAATCCGTGGCACAAACCAAATATCACCCCACGGGATCCCGATCGATCTACTTGATCGTCTTCTCATCATCACTACACAACCTTACACAAATGAAGACATAAGGAAGATCTTAGACATCCGTTGCCAAGAAGAAGACGTTGAGATGAATGAAGAGGCAATACAGCTTTTGACATTGATAGGACATGATACTTCTCTAAGATATGCAATCCATCTTATAACTGCAGCTGCTTTATCTTGCCAGAAACGGAAAGGGAAAGTGGTGGAGATTGAAGATATTGAGAGAGTTTATAGATTGTTCTTAGATGTGAGGAGATCAATGCAGTATCTTGTTGAGTATCAGAGTCAGTATATGTTCAGTGAACCTATCAAAACAGATGAAGCTCCTATAGAAAATGAACAAGATGCTATGCAGATCTGAGGATCCATCTTTGTTAGCCTTTTCTTATTATGTTTCGTGGTATGATCTGTGCTTAGGATACTATATGTATTTTGACAAGTAATATCAAAGGAGGGTGTCTCATAATCATTCTCATCATATTATTGTAATACAAAGAAACATAAAAAAGAGAATCCAAATAATGATTCCTTCAAGCAAAATGCTGAATAACAAAGAAACATGATCAAATAAGGTTTCACCTTTAGATCGAGCAATGGAAGAAGAAGGTGTAAAGATCAGTTTTCTGGTTGAGGTTTGCCTTTCCACTTGAAGTTGTCTGAGTACGACTTAGCCTGCATTTAAGGCAGCAAACTAGTTTCTGATGAAGCAATATGAGTTGATATTATAAAATCTTTAAACAATCAAAGTGGTTGCTGTGAATCTCCAGGTTAGGCATAAACAACCTCATATGAGTTGGAGTTTCTTGTAGCAAGTAAATAGATGAGTAGTTACTAACCTTCAACAAAGGTGTTTTTGGCTTCTTGACCTGTCATGAGTCAAATATGTTTTTCTTCAGTACTCATAAAATGGAAGCATGATGTGACTGTGAATAAACTGAACAGAGACAACATACCACATAATCCCAACCATGACGCTCTGCAAATGACTTAGCAGCTTCTTCAGAATCAAAACCAAGAGCAGAGTCACCTACATTGGCATAAGGATCACCTGTAGAAGTCCATCCCATCAATGGATTCTCCCACCTACACATAACTCATCAATCATTTGCAATGGTATGAAATGAACCATAAGACTTATATAACATGTATCAATGAGAGGTTGAATTGGAAATAGTTTAATACTTAAGGGTGGAGACGAAGTTAATCTTCCATTTTCCAAGCTTTCCAGATCCTTGCTGTGTAGCTGTTCTAGCTGGTGAGTATATTATCACCTGTATTATGTAATTATTCCCAATTTAATCTCTCTTTGGTTGATTTAAAATCGAATCAACAAAGATGATCATGATTTGAGTATAAGAAACGAAGAAATCGAATGTTTACTAACCTTCCGAGTGAGATGCTCCTCAGGGATTCCAGAGACCTTTCCGATCTCGCCACGTTTGTAATCCGACTCCACCAAGGCGTCAGTGGAGAAAGGTCGAACAACACGCCGGAGCGTCTCCATGATACGACCAGTTCTTTGAGTAGCACGAAGCGCCATCGTTAAGCCAATGAGAAATCTCGAATAATTTCAGCTGAGCTTTTGATTTCCCTTTGGTTTCTTCTATTTTGTTAGAAAATGGTGAAGGAGAAAGAGGTTAAGGCAAAAAAAAAATATGATGTGACAAAAAAATACAAATACATACTAATAGGTGTTATTGTGAAATATTATATAATCTGAGGCAAATTTGTAAAATTACAAAAAACAGTATGTTTTATAAAAAAACATTTCTCTGGGAAATTTTTCTTCTTTATACAACTCTGAACTCTCTTCCTCTCTATATCTGGTCTTTTCATCTTCCTCGTTCATAAGATTCACATTTGAACCATGAAACAGCTACACAAAGATTTAGCTTTCATCATCATCAATTAAAAAATCTCCTTTGTTCCCGTTTGATCTGTGGCATGCTTCTTCTTCTCCTCCTTCCTCATGGCACTGGCAAGTGGCGTACCATTCTCTCTGATCCTCAGTTTAGGTCTCTTCTTAAGTCTCGCTCTAATGTTGATCCCAAGGTAAACAACTACACTTTAATTGACGTGGTTTTATGGCTAAAGAGTTCTGCTTTGTTTGATTTTGTGTTTCCGATTAATTTAGATAGTTCAAAGCATTAACAGGACAAGTGGAGAAATATTAGTGTGACTGCGTTATGGGGTTCAAGGAAGAAAGCTAAACTTGCGCTTAAAAGGACTCCATTAGCTCCTAACAACACTGCTCTTAGCATTGTGGCTTTGGCTAATGATAATGAACATGCAAAACCAACTTTGCCTGGAGGTTCTGGTGGTGGATCACCACAAACTTATGCTTCCAAGAGATCAGTCACTAGGTTTGCTAAGTCCTGACTCATGCACCACTGATAGATTATTTGTGTTTTATTTTCATAAAGATTTGATCTTGTAGTTTGGATAAGATCATCTTGGAAGCTATTACCAACTTGAGGGAATTACGTGTTTCAGACAGAACATCGAGGCTGAAGAAGCTGCAGAGGCTGCAGCAAGAACAGTTGCAGAGGCAGAATTTGCTAACACAGAGGCTGGAGAAGCAGCTAAAGAAGCAGAAAGAGCAGAAACAGAAGCTGCTCAGATATTTGCAAAAGCTGCCATGAAAGCTTTGAAGTTCAGGATCCGTAATCATACTTAGTAAAACAGAAAGAAACGACCATCATGAGGAACTGTAGAGCAGAGCAAGCATTAAATATATATACATAGTTTCGATCTCAAATCAGGCGATATCTTGAGTTTAGTGACGGTGTAAATCCGCAGTTTGATCTTTATGTATGTTCTGTTCTTTGAGATTCTGTAAAACTGGTCTTTCATTGTATGTGGATGATCTATTTAGTAACATTGAAACTGGTTTAAACTGGTTTATTCAGAACCCGAAATCAATATTCTGGTTTTGGACAATTAGAAATGATGGTTGAAGAACGAAATGTAAGTCTGATATTATTTGAAATCGAACAACTTTATAAAACCGAGTTCTTGGTCAAATCAAAATACGGTTTCATTGAAAAAATCAGAAAACTAAACCGGACATAACCGAAAAAAGAATTAAACGTCAATTTCACCGCGGAACTATTTATTCCAACGAACTGAGAGGAAAACGCGAAAGGTACGAAGATTCAAGGACTGGGTCTTATGTGTGTGTGTGTTCTCAAGGTTTGAGAGCAAGAGATAAACCAAACCTTGGATGCTTGTCTAATGCCTTTGTGTCAATCTCACTAGAAACAGTCACTAGTGATTTAGGCACAACCTCATGTTGAATAAGAGCACCGAGTTTGCCATGGTTGTTGAGCTTAGCTTTGACTGTAGTCGAATGATCAAGTGCATAAAATCCACCAACTGTTATGGTGTTTTCATTAGTTGAGAATTTCCTGTAAACCTCACCAACTGTTGCACTTCTCTTAAGTTCGTCAAAGTGGTGAAGATAAGATGCTTTGATTGAGTCTCCTTTGTCTCCCCTGTAAACAACTCTAAGGTCAGACCCACATAAAAACAGAGTTAGTAATTGCTTTTATTAGAGGATTTGGGTTCTTACAATATTATGGAAGCACATGCATCTGGCTTTGTTACACTGATCCCAGCGTTGTACTTGGTGAAAGTTTTGGATTGTGTGTCATATCCAGCTTCAGCACCAAATGAGATGACTGGTGAACCCAGAGTAGCTGTTATGTCGATTAATGGGTTTTGCTTCAAAGCTGCAGCAGCGGTAACTGTTGCGTGGTCATGGAAGTATTGGACCTCAAGCTGTTAATGGAATTCACAAGTGGAAAGTTTCATTTCAAACTATGGAAAGATAAAAACAGTGAAAGAATAATATAAACTACAGACCTTAGCAGAACTGTAGTCGGGGACTTTGAAGGAAGCGATGGCTTTCGTCGATGGGAGGATCTCGGTGAATGTGACTGTTGTTAAAACCTGTCAAGCAAAAGCATACAAACATACTCAAATGGACTAGTTTGATTTTAAATGATGACAAAGTTTACAGAATCTCTAATACAACACTTACACTAGAATCAGTGTCGATTTTGACATCAAACAAAGCATTCTTGTATTTGTACTGTGTGGCAACATCAGCAGCATGAACTCCTCCTTTCTTCAGAGCAGTAGACGTAAGGGCCTAAAACAACAGAACACAGACAGAAAAAATAAGGCTCTTTTGTAATCAATCTCAAAGCTATACCAACGTTGACCTCATTTTCACTCATTATCAAACATCTAGAGCTCTTATTAAATTTGATTTTAACAAAGATAAGAACTCGAATACATATATCTCTAACCACGCATCAAATTCGAACGAAAATTATGAGGCGTATATACAAGACGTACCACACCGGAGGAACTGTAAGTGGAAATACTAAATTTCTGATCGGAATTGTAGTCTCTCGTCAACAGATCTGTCAACAAGGAAAACGAATTATCATCAGATTCAGAGCTTAAAATCGATAGAATTAACCAAACAAAATCAAATTCTAAGTATCTTTTTAGTATCTACAGGATCAATAAACTTGAAACAACAGGCATAATAAATACACTTACTAATTGCGAATTCAACCGGAATCTAAACGAAGATACAAGGGGGAAAATATAAGAAGAGAGATACGAACACGATGATCTTACCTTTGGCTTTTTTGCCGATGTCTGTGAATAGTCCTGGACCTTTGCTCATGATTGATCAGAGATGAAGAGATCGGTGAAGATTTGGAGGAGGAGAAGCGGTGAAGATAGAAGAGATATACTCCGTCGTGTACCAAGTAAATAGCGAATATCCTTGGTATAATAACAGCCTGTGACTTTCTTTAGCGACAAACCACTCAAATTCGTTGATATGGCACAAGTGCTTTAGTGAAGGTTCTTGGGCCGGAGAGAGGAGGACTCTTGCTCTCAGTCTCAACCACAATTGGTACTAACTTTCTAACTTAGAGCCCGTTGGGCTTATTACGGCCCATATTTAGACACGGAAGTGTAATTGTCGTTCTAATTACTTAATGGTCAATTTGGTAATAATAATATTGTTCAGAAAGAAACAAAACAAACAGCAGGAGAATCTACATTAATTTAAAAGACCCCAACTTGGTTTTGTTATTTTTAATACCTCCAAAAATGGAAAAAGAAACGAAAAGATCGTAGTGGGAAAAAGTGATGTAAAAGATGACAAAAGCAATAAAAAGAAAAAAAGAGAGAACATGGTACACAAAAATCGAACTCAATCACATCACATGTTTCTATTTCATTAAATAAGTAATGTTGGAAACATCCATCGTCACAAACCTCATATGTATTTGTTCCTTTTATTACCACTTTTGTATTATTATCACTTTCGTATTGGATGCGGATTCCTCAAAGCTTTTTTTTTTTAAAAAAGACACGATTATGAGGAACCTATCTCTCTACAAGTGTCTTGAACCAGGCTTATAAAGACCAAATAAACAAAATCAAGAAATTACGATTATCTTCATATATCTATCTATCTATATATATTTAAATTGGGAACCAATATAAGGTACCTTATTTGTTATGAAAATTTGATCATTATAGTGTTTGTTACTCTCTTAACCGGTCCATATCCTCTGACTTAACCGACTCAATGTCTCCTCCGGTTTGAGAAAGAGACTAATTTCATTCTTTATCTCGGTGTAAAAAAACTGTACAGCTTTTTTTGTTTCACTCACGTAGAAGAGTTGCTGCTGCTCTGTTCATCATCCGAGCTTGTATTTTGTTTTCCATTATACCTATGAAGAACCGGTAACGAAGCTGTTGCTGAGATCCTAAACGATCTAGCTGAAGCTGAACCCATCGTTGTCGACATTTCCTGTTTCGTCTTCACTTCTTTACAAACGTTATCGAGAACTCCGAGAAAATCTCTCACCACCATGAAGATTCTTAAAGGATGTGCTTCTTCTTTCGCTGCGTTTCCATGGAAATACTCTGTTACTTCTTTAACCATTGACAAAGCTTTTCTTTCTCCTCCTTTGATCTTTCGAATCTCTTCCTCTGCTTCTTTTAGAAACGTTTTCATTGAATCAAAGAAGTTCCCTTGAGTTGTCTCTGTCTTGAGAAATGATCCGAGTTTATCAAGACCCATTTCGAGCTTTGTCACGTAACTGCTCAGTACATCAAAATCCATTCCAGCTGATTTTTTCACATTAACTAGATCTCTACTTAGTCCAGCAACTACTTGTAATCCTTGCTTTCTGAAACTATCTTTGTCTCCATGGATTATATTATCATCTTTTGTTGTTGTTGTTGTTGTTACCTCAGATCTAGTGATTTCTTGAACAACAAAATGAAGCAAAGTGGTTTTGCCATCAACTCCTTTTATGTCTACAAGTTTTAAAAGTGTGTCGAGTTTAAAGGCTTTGGCATCCCCACGATTCGTGCCAACATTCATTCGGTTTCCTGTCATTAGAACAGCCTCGAGTAGCTTGATGAATAGTCTGCTTGCTTTTAGTTCTAAGCTAGCTTCCTACAAAGCAACCAAGGGATAACAAAAATTAGGACAATTCAATTAGTTTGTGCAACTGCATCTTAAAGTATCTTTAAGAGTAAACAAACCTCTAATGTCTGGAAAGAGTTCCTTAGGTACTTGACTTCAGCATCAAAGTTTGCTCTATACAACATTGCTTCAACTCTTTTGAAGGCAAAAGGGATATCGAGAATGGTTTTTAAGAATCTTTCAGCTGTTCCTAGTTTAGAGACATCACCAGAGTACTCTCGAAGCTTTATTTCTTCCTCCTTTGTTGGAGCCATCTTCACCAAAGTCTCAAGAAGGTCAGCACCTAAGCTCTCCGTATTACCTGTTACAGTGCCATAGGTTTGGTTTACTTAAGCTGAAATAATAGGGAGCACAAAAGATCATACATCTTACCACAATACATAATGAAATCAACTGTTCACAAGTAGAACAATCATGTCAGAAGCAAATAAAGCAGAGAAGATAATTTCACATGTCACTGTTATTTGCCATGATTATAACTTGTGGCCAAAGCCTTTTTTAGCATTCAGCACCGTTACCTCTAACTCAATAACAGGCGAACAGAGGAAGCTAAATGTAAATAGCTTAGTAACTTTTATTATGCAAATGGAGCCTTATCCTCGAAAATAAATCAAATTAGAGACAAAACTTACCATCAGTAAGAGCTTCAGAGACCTCTTCACGTGTTACATTCAGTGCTCTTAATAGAATTGCAATGTTCTGAGATTTCTTTGGATCCAGTACTCTGTTCTCACTCTCAGCTGGAGGCAGCAGTGACCTTCTCACAGGTTCCTTTGGAGCTGTATTTCCTGAATTGCAACCAAACAGATGCTCCATCCTATCCTCGTTCAATCTGTATAAACACCATAAGATCAAAAAGTTATTAACAACTTCAAAATTTAGATGTATGTCATAGAACAATGTATTAAACAATGACACCCACTGGAATGAGCTTGATTTGAGCTGGTCCCAAACGGTTGCTCGATCTGAGCTGGCTCGTACTTTGTCCCAGTGGAGTGGTTTTAACTTTGGCTTGCTTGGGTCTGTGTCACCTTCTCCTGTTTTCTCCAGAAAACTAGCTGATACGCTATTGACATCTTCAACAGCCTTTGATCTAGGACTTGGAGTCTTGAATGCTTGTTTTCTTGAAGGAGAGGTTGTTGAATTTGTTGTTGCTTCAGAATTGGTTAGTTTTCGTATGATTGGTAAGTCTCTTGGCCGTTTCTGAGGAAGCGGA
>KE157310.1:251053-263246 GCA_000411055.1 Leavenworthia alabamica
CGAAGAAAGCCAAAGCAGAGAGCATACCAAGAGTGACAATTCCAACAGAAATGACTATAGCAACTTTTCTACTAGGTTTCGACGATTGAGTAGTAGTCGTCGGAATAGGTAATTCGCCATTGACGTTGGCAGAAGTAGGAGAAGGAGGCGGAGGAGGATATTGAATCTGGTCAGGTGTAGAAGGATTCTCCGGAAAAAATGGCTGATCGGGAGTGTATGGAAGTATAGGAGGAGACGGCGTCAATTCAAAATCAGGTGGAGGAGGAGTAGAAGTCACCGGAAAAAGCGGTTGATGAAGAATTCGTCGATGTATCTTATCAACTTCAACAGCAACGGAAATTGAGGAGCAGAACAAGGAAACAAAAATGGAGAAGAAGAGGAAGAGGAAAATTCTCCATTGAAGAGCTCTCATGGCGAATCCTGTTTAACAGTTTTACAATTCTCCTCTCTCGCTAAATTCATCTTCTTCCTACTTTTTTTTCTGAGCTCTCTCGTCTTTCGTCAGATCGTATCTTCAACAGAAAGAAAATTAAGAAATGGTTTATGGAATAAAAAAAGAAAAAGGAAAAAAAAAAGGTGAAAAAGGAAAAAAGCACAGAGCAGACTCTCAGAAGAGAAGAGAAGTTCATTTCGAGATCTGAGATTTATGTGCTGACGTCAGCATTCATGGGATCGTTTAATTTTTTTAACCTTATTTAATTGTTTTTGGTAATTAGCACATTAACATTATCGCATTTTATTTGAATGTATATGCATGTGCGACAAATATATATGTTTAAAAATTAACTAAATAAATAAAATTAATAATTAGAGGAACAAGTAAAAGAAACTAAAACGAAGAATAGACAGCTAAACATTTTCAAATTGACTATTAAAAATATAGTAAAGTTATATTATATTGACTATAAAAATATTGTAGAATTATAAATAAATATTTATATTGGACGTAGTTGTAGATGAAATGGTAACTGACATGTGAGTTGGAAGGTTCGGACAAACATTTTCTCGAGTTGAAAACAAACTGTAAAAGTGTCGGTAGGTTAAGCTATATCCCAAATATATATAAGTATATTGTAATGCTTTAAAAATTAAATAGTAAGTAATATATTACATGGAATAGGTAATACGTATAAATCAAGTTTATAGCGAATCTATTATTAAATACATATAAATAGTGGATAAAAAGGAAGATAGAAGACCCATACAATTTAATTTGGGAATAAAGTGAAATGTTAAACAAAAGTTTATGTTATATAAATCCACCGACTCTCACTCTATTGTTTATGTTAATTAATAATGATAATTTACAAAGGGGTCAACCACATGTTTTGCTTTTTTTTTTCTTTTAGTTTTTTTTTTTATTTGGTTTGCTAATAACTTTATCAATATCTTTCATCTCTTTAATCTTAACTTTTTCATTTGCTGAGTAAGTCTATTTATTTTCGTTATATTAACAAATTTGCCCAAATCTTTTTTACCAACGAATAATGAACGTTAGTAATGAGTAGTGTGACAATGCAAAAAATAGAGGTTATTTCAAGTTTTGTATGTTTTTAACTTTTAGCTGCTTTTGTAAGAAATGGCTTGTGTATTATCAAATATTCCTCTTGGGAAAAAACAAATTATTCCTGAAAAAAAAAAGTTTACTTATGTTCCACGTAAACATAAAATCTGCCCAACACTTGTGTTATAGATATACTTAAGGCTCAAGATAAATAAATATTCTTCAACACTTTGTACTCATTTCTAGTGAGGTCCCAAGCCATAATTATGATATGATTTATTTACCAAGAGGCTTGTTGATTTAACTAAAAACTATAATTCTACAGCTAATATTAATATTGACTTTTGCAAAATATAACTTTAAAAATACATAGGAAAGGTAATATTATAGTAAGAAAGACTAACAAGAGCATGCAAAGAGACCGACAGATCCGAGAAGTTCATGGGTCGGATCTCGGATACTTGGATTTTTAAAGTCTCGGTCATCTTTTGATTTGTTAGTGTTTTTTTAATCAATCTGATTAACTAATTATAAATTGAGGTGATAATCATGTTAAAGCTACTAGACAAATCTCTTTGTTAGTGTTGTCATAATCATTATGACAGTATTATACAAAACGTTCAAAGCAATTTTAGAATCCCATACCACTTCACTTAATAATATTAGTCTAATCAAAACCTTTGAAATATAAAAAATGTTCTTGCTAGAATAAGAAAAAATAAAAATGGCTGAACTGAAGGTCTAATTAAGCCCATGTAAGTGGCTTGATACACTAACTAAAGCCTGTTATTTGCAGTTCCATATAACAACTTTAAGGCCTACTTATGTAATACGGCGTCGTAAAATGCTTTAATCATTTATTCAGCCCAGTTATCTGCATTAATGGACTTTATACGAAAAGCGAAATGGGCCTTATTTTAAAGATTAAAAACAAAATTTATCAGAGCCAGGTTTCGATCCTGGGACCTGTGGGTTATGGGCCCACCACGCTTCCGCTGCGCCACTCTGATTTTGTTGATATAATTCTATCAATAAACAATATATTCGTGTTAATTTTATAATGAACTTCTGACCTATCTGTGACTGTTGATGGGCTTTTCTGTTTGTTATAGGCCTGTTACCAAAATGAACCGATTAATTATTTTTGCTATAGGCCTGTTACAAAAATGATCACACGCTGACTTCACTGATTGGATTATAAATTTGACCCCCTAAGAGATAATGAAGTGTAATAAACAGTTTCGTAAAACGGTAACATTTTTGTTACCATTCTTGTGAACAAATTCCATTGGTTGGTGGGAAGTGCGATAGTTTCTCGTCGTTTCTTCCGCTGGTCCCTAAAAATATCGCTCTTTGACCTTTCTCAAGGTAGTGGTCCGATGATGACATTGGTTGGAAGATAGATAACGTGGTGACCAAGGAAGGTAGGAAAAGAGTAGAGAGATTGGAGCCAAAGAGCCGTTGCTTCCAGCGGATGAGAGAAGCTATGTTCGCCGGAGTTGGATGAGGCACCGGCGATGGATGTTAAAACGATGCTGGAAGAACACGCTACACAGGTTTGGTAATGAAGAGAGATGTTGCTGAAACATTTTGGTAGGGACATAGTGTTCTTTTAATTAAAGGAGTAGTGGTCAGTAATTTAATTATTCGTAATATAGGGAATTATAACCGGACCATGACCCGTTGTGTCTGAGTGTGCAGACTTTCAAACTCGTTTATTTTTAAAGCAAATAACTTGATTGGTCCGTTAGCTAACTCTCCAGCTGTGTATTGTTTTGCACGTGCCACGTTGACTCTCTCAAAACAGAAGCTTCTGAAAAAAAAAGAGATTAGAATATACGATCTATTATTCATCTGAATTTTCCCATTATCCCTCTGTTTTTTTCACTCCAAGTCGTGATTGAAATCGATTCATTACTACTCCATTTCAAGCTCGATTTGATTATTTGTTTTGTCTCTGGTCTTCTTCTTCTTCTTCTCAAGGTTAGTTCAGTTTGACAGTTTTACCTTTTTTGGGTTCTCCGTAGATTTTTCCGAATCTGTAGAAAGGCCTTTTTGTTTCACTATTCACAACTGAGAAATTATAGAGTTTAATTTTCCGTTGTTGCTGTTTCTCTCGGGAATCGAACTGCTCAGTGTTCATTTCTGTAGTTTCGTTAAATAAATTGTAATGAACTTCAAAAGGTTACTTATTCCCACGATTCATAATCTGGGTTTTGTAAATGGGATCTCAATTCGATGAATTTTTGTGTACTGCAACTTGGGTTGACATTTTTATTATGTGATTTGACTTATACGGATCTCAGATTTAGTACTATTTTAAAGTTTGGGTTTTTGTGTTTTTTATTCTTTAGCGAAAAATCGAGGGACCCAAATGCCAACAAGTCAGCAACATGTCGTTAGACCAGACATTTTGAAGTTAAAAGCTGAGATTGAGAAGAAGATTGGTCGGGCCAAAACTGAGAGTTACCTTCATCTCCTATCTAAATTCCTGAGCTTGAAAATCAGCAAATCTGATTTCGACAAGCTTATCATCGTGATCGTGAAGAGGGAGAATATAAGTATACACAACGCTTTGCTAAAGGGGATTATAAAGAATGTGTGTATCTCAAAGACACGTCCATTGATATATAATGGTTTAGAGAAAAAGAAGAAGCAATTTAATGGAGTTTTGGAGACAAGTCTTAGTTTCAAATCTTTATGTAAAGACCTTCCTACATTGCCTCGTAAACGAAGAACACAATGGAGGTTTAAAGATTGCAATGTTAGCAAAGGAAATAGTCAAATCACTGAGGTTGTTTCTTCTAGTGGTAGCCAACAATGGTCAATGGAAGATGGTGAAAAAGGTGACCAATTTATTCAGTGTTGGAGAAGTCAACCTATTGAAGCTCCATTTGGTGTTAACCTTAGAAATGTGATCAAGAACCAACATCGTCTAGGGACATGTACCTCCTCTGGTGAGCTTCCTGATTCGGTTTCTTTAGAGAAGAAAATCGAAGATAGCTTGGTATTAACAGAGGAAGGATTAGAGGTTTCAGTCGGGTTTGCTAACTTGTTGAACGCAGGGCTCAATGTTTTCTTGAAGAGATTGATCAAACCATGTCTTGAATTGGCAGCTTCAAGGTCTAATAGCCGAGGAGAACAATGTTCTTCATCATCTTCTCTGGTAGATTTTCAAGTAGGTATGGAGTTAAACCCATCGTTACTCGGGAAAGATTGGTCTGCAAAGCTCGAGAAGATCCGGTTATTCAAATCGGATATGCCTGCAGATTCAGACAAGCTATTAACTCTATAACTAGATAGATCTGATTCTTACATTACAGAGTTTATGTTGAACATCTTAAGGGTTTGTGTATATATGGCTTAGGTTGGATTTGTTAAACAGAAATAAGATAATAATAACAGTACAGCAAAAGAAATAAAACAACGATCGATATAAATGCTTTAATGTAATGTTATTCAAAAACACAAGAAGCAAAACAAACAGAAACAAAAAAAAAACACCATGAAAATAAAATTTCATAAGTCAACAAACCTCAAAAACACAAACAGGAAAATTAGTTAAAGGCGCCACAGTCACGACGGATGTTACCGTTGTGTTTAGTCTTAACACCAACACGGCCTAGTTTAGTCATAGCGGTAACAAACGCCTTGTTAAAAGCATCAGAGTTCTTAGCCCAAGCGTCAACGGTTGGTTTAGAACGACCATCAGTGAAAAGAACTTGATCAGAAGTGAAGAGTCCTTTGCCTTGTTGCAGATTCTTGTAGTAAACGTTGTCGAACTTTTTGGGAGTGATTGGGTCCATGTTAATGGCGATTCTTGGGTCAACTTTCTTGGGACAAGCCGCTTGAAGTTCTTTAGCGTAGGCTTTGTTTAGAGTTGGGTCAACGGCGTGAGTACGGTTGAAACTGTAGATTCTGTTGAACACTTTGCTACAATGAGCGAATCCAAGAGTGTGAGCCCCTACATTGTTGTAATAATTTAGATTTATCATGTTTTGTTTTTTTTATAATAAAAACCAATATTATTATTATAATTTATTACCTGAAAGAGCGATCATGTCCTCTTGAGTAAGTTTGTTTTTAGCAAAAAGTGCGTTGAGTTTGTCAACTTTGTCATTTGGTCCAGGCAAGTTTCCGTTAACGCTAGCAGCGGTTGACACCAAACCATCAAACCTTCCGAGTTCCACTTCGTACGTTGGTCCTCCAGCCTTAAAACACATCCCAACAAAATTAAATTTATACATTAATCATTGTTATAGATAATAAATTTCTTGACATAACTAGAACGTTATGTGTCTTTGGTCAAAAACTGACCTCGACAACAACATCTCGGGTGGCTAAAGTGAGAATATCAGCACAAGAGACTTTGTTTCTGCAACTTGGGATTGCGTCAAGAGCTTTCTTGGCTTTGATCACAACATCAAATCCATCTCCAGCCAAAGATACATTGTCTGGATGATCTTTCTCGGCTTTGTTGTTAGGTGTTGATTGAATCATGACAGATGCATCACATCCCTTTATATATACAAAAAACAAAACTTAAGAAATCATATTATAAGTTTTAAATTTTAGAAACAAGCGAAAGTGTTGATGAGCGTTACATTAACGAAGCAATCGTGGAAGAAGAGACGAAGAGTAGCTGGGATGGTGACAAAGGTCTGTTTGACTTTTTCTTTGACAACATTTCTCACGATCTCTTCAACCTTTGGACATGAGTTTTTGTAGAATTTGGGTCTGAGTTGAGCAGTGGTTGTGTCCGGGAACATAGAGATAGCGAGGCAAAGAGCCACGACTAGAACAAGACCAGACCGTGCCATTTGCTCGATATTTGAAGTTTCTGAGAGATGGTTTGAGTTGATGAAAAATGACGATACTATAGAAATGTATTTATAAGAGTTTCCAGTGGACTTTATTAAATAAATTTGATGACCATAAAAAATTATATATGTTTTGAAGAAATTTTCTAACTTCGGCCGGATGATATATGTAACTTGGAGCCACGATCTTGATGATGGCCGACGAGTAATTTGGGATTTGAATTAGTAAAAGAAATGAGCTGTAAAAAGAATAACAATTTTTATTGTTGACTTTGGGTTATGTATACGTATATTTACTTCTTCCAGCTTCTTTCTCTATTCGGCCCATTGTTTAGATTTGATGGGTTATATTGAGGCCCATAAATGTTAAAGTACGCAAAAGGTTAAGTTATACAATTTTTAGTGTTTTCGACGTCGTTTTGGCTACAATAAAATATTAGACGGAAAAATAAACTTTTTTTTTTGGTGGGTCCATCTCCGAGAATATATGAAGGAATATACTCATAGCAAAAAATTGCAACTAAAATCTTAGAATTTGTAGGAACAAAAAAAAGGATTTATCATTCAAGTCGAATCTTTTATTTTAGCCCTGATCATTCGGATTAAACGGATCAGGTTATTTGATAATCGGGTTAGTTTAAAAATTTTAAAATTCACTTAATAAATCGGAAAAAAATTCGGATTAATCGGTTCGGATCAAAATTTAATTGAATCGGATCAATGCAAAAAAAAATTCGGATTAATAGGATCAAAAAATTTATTTAATCAATTTATTCTATTAAAATTATATAATTTTACTTCAAAAATTAAATTTTAATCCGAATAACCCGAATAAATTGATTATTTTAAATCGATCCGAAATCCGAACTAAAAATAAAACTGTGTCAATTAGGTTATTCACCCATATCCGATTAATGCGAATCCTATATATTTCAGATTTTACCGATTCGATCCGAACAATCCGATCCGATTGCTCAGGACTATTTTATTTAAATAAAAACAAAGGGACATTTTATAAAATCGAGATGTCATCATAATTGCCCTTAGTGACACGTAATAGAAAAATATTTAGTATTTTAGTTGAATAAGTAATCTTATTTAACTTTTTAATAATGAAGCTCGTGATTATGGAATGGGAAACCCAAGGTTCATAAATTCAGAAGCCGTGATCCTTGATTTTCTCAACATGTCTCAAAACAACTAGTTTCCACTTTAGCTTTTGTCATTACACTTTTATTTTATTTTTATTTTCAAATCCCAATCCTATTAAACTGTTTCGTAGTATTCTTATACTATGTGTTTACTCTTTTTTCTGTTTATAAACAATACTAATTTCAAAGCTCAAGAACACACATTTTGATGTGTATAAAGTTATAAACTACAACATCATAGAGTCTTATTTGCTTATAAATTTGAGTTTAAAGCGCGTGATCATAGTGTAAGAGGGCACAAGACATGACAGCATAAGTCAGTGTCTCGTTTTCTTCAAGAACCTACGAATACATTCTTCCTCTTCTTCACAACTCTCGATTCTTCTTTCATTTCGTTTTAGCCTATACTCCCTCTGTTTGTGAAAGAGTGTCATTCTAGTGTCAAATTTTTGTAAGTGAAAGAATGTCATTTTAGGATTTCTAGGCAAATTTTTAGTTATAATGTCATGTTTACCCCTATTATTTAAGCTTATTAATTGGAGAGAGAAATAATTATAGTGTATTAATTAAGGGTAAAAGTGAAATTTACCTATTTTTCTTAATTTGTGTGAAAAATGTCAGAATGACATTCTTTCAAATACAGAGGGAGTATTTGTTTGTAATACAAGTTCCGAGGAAGAAATGAGCACTCCACAAACGCGGGTGTTGATCGGACCCACGGCACCATGCCATTGCTCCTCCTCTCTCCGGCAACGCGTGCCTCTTCTCTCTCTGCATGATTTAATCCCACATTCCTAAGCAGCTTTTGTTTCTTTAATTTATCTTGGTTATAAAACTTAGTAGCTGTTGTCACATGTTTTATATGAACATATATAACATATGTTTATATATGTAAAAACGACAGTATTGATACATGGTTCTATTTCTGGGCATTCGGTTTAAACGGTTCGGTTTTTTCGATTTATTCGCTTTTTAAAAATCAGTTCCGAAGTAAAACCAAAAAAAATTATTGGTTTGTTCGGTTCGGTTTTCAGTTTATTCGGTTCGGTTTTGGGTAAAAAAAATATTTCCGAATTCAATCCGATTAACCCAAATAAACCGAATAAATCTGAAAATCACCTTTCTGTTCTGTTTATTCGGTTTAATTTACACCGAATAAACTGAACAAACCGAATAAATCAAACCGAAACATGATTTTCGATAATTATTCGGTAAACCGAATAATAATTCAAACCAAATAGAACCGAAAACCGAATAAAAAATAAAAAAGTTCTGATCGGTTTACTTATCTAAAACCGAACAAAGCGAAACCCATCTAGTTCGGTTCGGTTTTCGATAAACCGAACAAACTGAACCGATTGCCCATGGCTATATGGTTCGGTTGACAAATTTAAAGAAAGAGATAGAGTAAGTGGCTCGGGATAATGAAATTTTATTTGAGGGAAAAAAGTCGGTCTAGGAACATTTAATCTGAAAAATCCATATAAACAATACCAAAAATAATTGTGATTTTTTCTTATTTATATAAGAATTATTTGGTGACTTTTATGTGTGTTCTTGTAGATACGATGGAGATCAGATCTTGTTTAACAAAATCCAACGGCTAAGATCTCTTCTCACTTACTTGTCGGACCCACGACATGCCACCTATTCTCAGATTCTGATTCGCTTTCTCTCCTAAATACCAAATTATTCTCCCAAAAGTCTCTTCTAATTATTTTAGCATATCTACAATAATCATATTTCATTTTTATAATACATAATTATTAATTTATTAAGACAACTAGGTTTGTTGATTTGTTACTCTGGGTTGCATGTGATTCAAACTCAGCAAGATATAAAATGTTCCCCGTCGCTCTTTAATCATAATTATTAATGAATCATATTTTTATTTGATATAAAGTCTCCAACATCCACTAATTCACATTTTATTTGATAATGCATAATTATTGTAATTACATACACTATTTTCTCATAAATATAAAGTCGTGAAAAGATCTACTGATGAATTTAATTACGTGAATGTTCATAGATCCGAAATTAAATATAGTATTGTCTCATCTGTCAAGCATGTATCTATGTATACGATTATGTAGACATATATATAGTAATATACATGATAACATTATATTATATAGATTTTATGTAAATAATTGCTGGAGCTGTCTTAGGAGGTGGCATATTGCATATTGGCTAAAGACACTTATTTGTTTGGGCATGAGTTTGCAACAATCACTTTGGTTTTTGTGTGATAGATTAATTAATATTTTTAAACAAATGATTACTTAAACCTTGTTTCTATAACCATTAAACTAGTAAACTTATTTTTAAATAATTAATCTATAGTATATATAAACTACAAAGAATGTGAAGCAGCCTCATAATCATCTTCTTCTCAAGCTTATTATTCTCTTCATAAAACAAAACACAAAAGTCTCTTTTATTTTCTTCTTTTCAATATCTTCTTTCATCATATTATCAGCTTCTAAACCTAATTGATTCAGGTCAGTAATTAATGATAATTAAACCCTACAAATTATCTCCTCTTAATTTTATTTTATTTCCATGTCATTTCTTGATCATCAGCTTGTATATATTTTTTTCATTTTAATAAAATAAACAAATATATAATATTGGTTCGTTTCATTTTGATTGAACACGTCTATTATTATTCTCACCAAACTTGACATCAATTCTTACTGTGAAAAACCAGAAAAGTCCATAAGAATGTAAAAGAATCTTTATTAATAAAAAGACAATATACATATGTGTCTAAGGGAAAGAACATGAACCACCGTAAATATGAAGATATTTTTGTGCATGTGTGCTTAGATTTATAACATTAGTGGCTAAAAACTGCAGAATCTAAATCGAGTACTACTAGACAAAATCTATTTATTTATTTTTGGTTTAATAATTTCCAAATTTTAAAGGTTATTACAAAGTGAAGTACTTCGACGTCATCATATTAGATCACTTTGAGATCTTGATGAAATAAAATCTTGGAACATGGAGAAGCTTCTTAATCCATACGATAAACACTACATGAAAATGGCTATGCTTAAACACGAAGAAACTTTCAAGCAACAGGTGATTGATTAGTAGATTCTGATCCATTTTATCTTACGTTATATAGATGTATATATTTTAAAATTAATATATAGTTTTTTTTAAATGTATTTTCAGGTGTTTGAACTTCATAGGTTATATCAAGTTCAAAAGATATTAATGAAGAACATGGAGGAGATCAACAAATTATCTACCAAGGGAAGTAGTGTAAATTCAAGACTAGGGACGTTCATCAGAAGAGTTGACCGGCCGGAGACTTTACCCGGCGTAGGAGAGTCCGGTGGTAATAATATAGAGATTATAGATGAGAGTGAGATAGAGTTAACGCTTGGTCCATCTAGTTATGGAGGTGGTGGTGATTTGATGAGGGTGAAGAAAAAGAAGAAGAACTCTTCACCGGAGATGATGGACGGTAATTTAAATTCCGGTCGTCGGAGTTTCTCATCGTATTCGTCAGGTTCAAGCAATAATAGCAACAATCTTGAAGAACAAGTCATGCAAGAGAGATTGATGAAACATCAAAAGCAGAAGCAGTCATGGCTTCAAGAATTAACCTTAAATGTTATTTGATAATAAAATAATATTAATTTAACATCTTATTTTCTCCATTAGTAGTTTTATTTCTGATGAGAATGTTTTATCATTCCTCTTATCAGGTGATTTTTTTTTAAGCTTATCAGTATTTTTCTTCTTTTACTATTAAGTGGTTTTTGTAAATAAATCAATATTAATGTTTTACTTATTTCAAAGATATTTTATTAATTAATAGAAATAATAATAATAGAGGTAAAGTTATAAAAGAGATCAATAATGAATTAGTTGTGGGACAAGACAAGAACATGCATTATCTGCTGGCATGTTCCCTTTAGGCTTCAAGCATCACACCTACTTCTTCTGTTTTAGATTTAATTTCCAAAAGAAAAAATAAAATAAAATGTAAATTATTAGTAGCTTTTTAATACAAGAGATGAGTTCATGACCCCACGATCTTGTCTGATCATTATCATCTTTAGATCACCCAAGTTCTATGAATCTATGATCTATACTCATAATAAGTGACAAGTTCCACATATAAAGTTTATCTATACATATATAAAGCAGAGGTATATATCAATTACGACCAAGAAAAAAAAACTTTTCATTACAAGATTTGTGTGTTCATATTTTATGTTCTAACGATTTGATAACCCTAATTACATTTAAAGGAATTTTTCATAAACCTTAAACATAATCATATATTATAAATAAATGAAAATTTATTTTCGTGATATATAGAATATTTATAGAAAAAACGTTACCAGCTTTATGTACAAAGAAACATAAAGAACTTACAAACATCATAACACACACAAAAAAAATTGAAGATAATACTTATACTTTTTTTTTTTTTGGTTTTAAATGTTAATTTATTAATACCAAAAGTCACTTTTACAGCGGAATATTTTGAAATGAGATGAAAACAAGAAAGGAGGGACGAGGGTAACTTGATAGACTACTTTCACAAGCCCAGTGGGGGTAAGGTAGGTAGGATATCAGGTTGACCGTCTGAAGAGAAAGGGGAAAGGTGGATGCCTCGTTAAAACCTGACTTGGTAAACCCTGAACGGGAACCCAAGCCAGGAAAAAGAGTACATCCTGAAGAAAAGAAAA
>KE157310.1:284771-304572 GCA_000411055.1 Leavenworthia alabamica
TTAGACGCCGGACTTCCCCGGTCGACCCGTATAATCACAAGGTCCGAATCTGCTGAATTTAGACGAACCGGAATTAAATCAGACCGGAAAACCAAAAACAATTTTATTAATTATAGTCAACCAAGTCCACAACCACATATTCGAAGATCATCAAGCATGACGGCTCGTGTGAATTCAATCAGAAACCCTAAATCATCTTCGTTTTGGGATTTTATCCGGCTAGGACTCGTCCGTACACCGGAGATCGAACTTCGAACCTCCTCAAATACCAAATCATCAGTGAGTCGGAACAGTAGCTGTAGTAGTACAAGCACGAGTTCGAATTCGAAGAAAACAGGATCTGGAGAATCAAGATCGAATAATCAGAGAAGAAGCTTTTTGTTTACGGATTGTAAATGTTCTGTGGCGACAGAGACGATAGTACCTATGAAAATCAAAGTCTCATCCGGTGAGACGGAAGAGAAACAGAGGATGATGGAGAAGAAGACGACGAAGAAAGAAGAGAAAACGGCGATGGCGCGAAAGAGAACGTGTGAGTGGTTAAAACAGTTATATCACAGATAGGATTTGTCGTTCGTTGATCACAGAAGAAGAAGCTTGTCCTAATTCGTTCTTCTTTTTAATTTTTTTTTTGCGCTTAATCATTTAACACGTAATTTTAATTTTTGTATGTTAGTGTTAATTATTATATTATATAAAACCTTATTATTTTATCAAAGTTTGATGTGTATCAAAACATTAATCTAGGTAATGTTAATTATCAATGTAATCGATGATAGAAAACTTTATACTAGTTTTAACGTGTAGAGACATAAGAGGAGAGACATACATGTATATGATATAGTGAAAGCGAAACATCATATTAGAAAAAACGGGAATAATGTGAAAGTGAAATAACATGTAGTTGTGTCTTTACTTTTTGTTTGCGTAATTAAGTGAGGTGGTTGGCATGATTAAAGATGTAGTACATGAATTTCTCATCATCAAATCGTATAATATAATGTTTTACCTTAAAAGATGTAGAATAAAGTCAACAGGTAAAAGACTTCTTCTGGATTCTCGTAACTTTGTTGCTAATGAATCAATTCGAAGAACCTTATAATATACAAAATAAAATAAAAAAGGTAAAAGAGAAAATTACTTATTCTTCTAGTAAAAAGATCTTTTAGCTTCTAGTCTTTTACTTACTCATCATCATCATTCTTCTCTGTTTGTTTCCGTGAAGCCACTAATTGCCAAGGAGTGTACGTGAGGCCTCGTGATATAAGGTAAAGCACAAACACAACATACGCAACAGCGAATATGATTACGAGCACAAGCAAAACCACATTTGTTGCAGCTCCAGAGAAGAAATCCACCATTAGATACCCATTAATTGCTATCACTAAAGCAGCTACTATCCATGAGATTGTTTGGACTAAAGGTTGGATTTTGAAACTGCCCATGATTGCCTCATTCGATACCAAGCAAAGCAGAGGAATGACAGCAAATGGGATCTGAACAGATTGAAGAACGTTTAGCCATTCGTTAAGCTCATCAAGCAAAGAATCTGATGAATCAAAGACAAGAGCGACAATCATTGTTGGGATGATTGCACAGCTTCTTGTGATTAAGGCTCTAACCCATTTCTTCATCTTGAGATTCAAGAACCCTCCCATTATGAACTGTCCAGCATAAGTACCTGTGATGGTACTACTCTGACCAGCAGCTAAGACTCCAATGGCCCATATATAGAGTATGGGGAAAAAGCCACCACCGTATTTGTCCTGTAAGTACTGTCCTGCATTTGCAAGACCAATGGTATCTGCTATGTCTGTCCCGTAAAACGATTTGGCAAACACTGTTGTCACAAAGACATTGATTATGAAGGAAACCGCGAGAGCACCCGCAGATTCAATGGAATAGTACTTGAGAGCTTCTTTAACTCTAAATCTCTTTTTCGGATCAACGTCTCTGGATTGTACAAGTGCTGAATGCAAGAACACATTGTGTGGCATGATAATACATCCTACAATTCCAACAGCTTGTTTGATAGTCCTGGAACTAAGTTTTGGGACCAATGCTCCTGTTTTAAAAACATGAACAGTTACTATTTTTGTTTTCACCTTATCTCCAGACAAAACAAACAAAAAGAATCAAAAATTGTCTAACCAATAAGAAGTTCAGTGCCACTGGGTTTTGTCTGCCCAAACATCCAAGCAAATGCAAGTGCCATTGTTGCAATCAAAATAGCAAACACAGCTTCAAGTTTCCTTATTCCATAATTCTCCAGAAATAGAAAGATAAAACTGCAAATAAACCCATCACACATCAAAGAAGATTCCAAAACTAAACCCTAAATTCCAAAATTAAGGCTTTTTTTCTTAGTTAATTATTACCAAATTAAGAAAAACATACCAATCAAGAGCAGTGATTACAACTCCAGCCCAAAGAGGAATAAATCCATTAGACAAGATCTTGATAGCTATAGCACTACCAATAACTTCTTGAATATCAGCTCCGATCAAAGCAATCTCAGCCATAATCCAAAGCACCATTCTTGCCCAAGTCGGATACTCTTCTCTACACAACTCCGCTAAGTGTCGACCCGTCGCAACACCAAGTCGAGCAGAGAGAAGCTGAATCAGAAGCCCAATCGCCGTAGCCCACATCAAGAGCCAGATCAAAGAGTACCCAGCTATGGCTCCAGCTTGAAGATCGCTCTCTAGGTTACCTGGATCAAGAAAAGCGATACTCATCAGAAACCCAGGTCCAGTGAATAACCATAGCTTCTTCCATGAGAATTTAGGAGCGTTTCCAAGGTCGTCGTTGTAATCAGCGTCGTCTTCCTCGTCGATTCCTACTATAAGAACTTTCTCTGTTTCTTCATAAGCTCTATCCTCTGATTCTAATAACGGATGATCTCTCCCCGTCTCTGACATGTTTTCCCGGTACCGGCGATTCTACCGTCGGAATTACTAAATGCTAAATTCCAAGTGGTGCTGCTACGACTAAGTTTGGAAATTTACTTTACCACTTATTCATTAATTTATAATCAAAACTTAATGAACAAATAATTCAGATTTATCCAATGATATTATGCCACGTGGATAATATGACATTATTTGAAATATTAAAGAGGCACAGGGATAGATTTATCCATATCATGAGGTCGTGCAAATTGTGAATATTAAATAAAAAACAACAAAATAATATCAAATACAGTTTTGCTTCTTCTTACGAATTTAGTGTTATTAATATGTGCAAGCAACAACCACACAGAAAAAAAAAAAACAGTGAAGTGTGAATGTTATTAGGACAACTACACGTGGCAACAAGGACAAAAAAATAACTACATTCTGAAATCAAGAACGCAGACTGAGTTATCAGAGAAGCAAGCTGCGATTTTATTACCTTCTTTATTCCAACACACTTCGAAAATGCCTCCATTTCCTGTATATGTCTTTACTATTTTACCTTCTTTTATCGACCAAATCTGCATTGATTTGTCCAATGACCCACTTGCTATGTACTCTCCGTTTGGACTAAACGCCAGTGAATAAACCGGTTCCCTTCATATCAAAACCAGTGTCAACTTAGAACCAATGTTTTATCCGTTGAGGTGTTAAGTTTTTTTTACCTGTGCCCATTGAAACTACATAACATCTTCCCTAGTTCTGCATCCCATAGCTTTACTGTCGAGTCAAATGATGCACTGTTTCACTCAAAAAACAACAACCAAGAGATGATGATAAATACAATGACATTTGCTTTCTAAATAATTCCATTTTTAAAAGAGTTTTTGTAACCTTGCAAGTGTTAGCTGCTTGTTAGGATTGTTAGTTCCTGGTCCTGTAGGGCTCCATCTGATTGTATAAATTTCCTGAAGACAATTACACTATCATCTTTAGACGATATTCAAAAACCAAATACTTCTAAAGAGACTGTGGATTTAGGATTTACCTTAGCATGCTCTCTGAGGTCATGAACAAAGCTGTGTTGTTTTGTATTCCATATCTGAGGAAAAATATATATTTATTTATTAAAAAGAGAGAACAAAAAAAACTTAAAAACACATGTAAACTTAGAAAACCTTAGCAGTACTATCATCTGAGCATGAGGCTAATAAAGAACCAGTAGGATCCCATTTCACGCAATTAACTTCACCCTGCAATTATGAAATCGTCAGGTCAGGTTTAGTATTGACATTTGTGACTTAAGACTGAGAAAAACTAAACATAATGTGAAACTTGGATGAGAAACACAACCTGATGGCCAGCAAAGATTTTAACCGGTCTAGTTTCTCCAATCTTACATAAGTAGATCATGCTATCAGTGGAACTTGTTGCAAAAGACACATTATTGCGCCAATCAACATCAAGTGTTGGTCCTGTTTTTTTTTTCAATTTTATCTAATGTCATATGTATGAGAGAAAAATTTAACTCCAACAATAGAAGAAATGTACCTGAATGAAATTCAAATTGTTGCTTCCACTCCTCTGCCTTTACGTCCCAAACAACGGCAGTTCTATCGACACTTCCGGTTAGAAGATAATCACCCTTCTTGTTCCACTTGAGGGAAAAAATAGGTCCTTTGTGTTTGCTCAGAGTACTTATCAGGTCACCTACGAACGTGAAATGAAAAAGTTCAAATTTAGAAGCTGACTCTCCAAAACATAACATAAAGAGTAAAATGTTTTTGACCAAGGTACCAATGCAGAGTTATGTTTTTTTGGTTCCAATCGCAGTTATCATGTTATTATTATCAAAAGCCCACACAACTTGAACATCACATTTTGTAGCTCATGCTAGAAGGAAACACATATTAATTTTAGACATAAATGACTATAAACATCTTCACCAATTCATAATTAAAAACAATGATTAATTTCCAGAAAATAGAGATGGTAGTGATACAAGGTGATAATCAAAGTGGACATACCATTTGTAGTCCAGATTCTTGCTTGGCCATCACAAGAACCAGTAGCAAGTAAAGTCCCTTCACCCTGAAATTCAAGTAATCAGAATATATATTAGTAACCATGTATAGATATTTTAAAACTGTGCAAAACACAGGAGCCCTCACATTCCAGTCAAGTGTGGTCACATCCTTGCTCTTCTCGTTTGACTTGCCTTTTGCATGCTTCAGGATTAAAGCATTGATACTACGACCAGTATGCAATCCAGATCTGAATGACCCTTCTGGAATACTCCAGATACGCGCTGTTGCATCACCAGACCTTATATGTTGCAAAAGATGTATAAATTCAAAAAGGGAAACAAAAAAAAAGAACTATTCCCAAAGTGCATTAATCTTACTCAACAAATTACTTACCCTGACGCAAGAAGTGATGCGGACGGACTCCATGCACAAGCACATACCTAAATTAGCAATAAGAGTGACTAGGATTAATGAAAATAGATACCAGTAAAGAAGGAAAACAACTATAGAACATGCTCATTTAACCGATTAAGTCACGTAATAAAGTACCTCGGAGGTATGCCCTTCCAAAATCCTTACATCAGAGCTATGAATGTGATTTGTCTGAGATGTAGGAGTAATCATTATATCCATAGGTTCGGCGGCGCCTGTTCAAAAAAATCCAACAGATTCATATTGGAAGATAGATGTTGCCTGTCACAAGACAAGATATGAACAAAATATGAAGGTAACAAAGAAAAAGTATGAAGAGTGACCTGCAGAATGGACATGCTCTAAATCCGTAGCATTTTCTTTGTCGGTTTGGTCAATAACCATATCCCTTTCAGCATCTACAAGCTGTTTTTCATGACTCTTTTCCCTCTCTATCTTCTCTCTTTCCCTATCCCGTTCCATTTCTCGTTCCTTCTCAAACTTTAATCTATCCCTCTCCCTCTCGAATGTTTCTCGTTCTATCTTCTCCCTTTCCCTCTCTCGTTCTTTCTGTTTATCGTGCCTATCCTTTTCCCTGGCGCGGTTGCGGTCTCCTTCATGTTCTCGTTCAA
Organism: Leavenworthia alabamica; assembly: GCA_000411055.1. Classification (NCBI taxonomy): domain Eukaryota; kingdom Viridiplantae; phylum Streptophyta; class Magnoliopsida; order Brassicales; family Brassicaceae; genus Leavenworthia; species Leavenworthia alabamica. Next base: position 290,736 of record KE157310.1, read on the forward strand.
CCTCTTTATCGTTTTCTTTAGATCTGTCTCTATCTTTCTCCCTATCCTTCTCTTTCCTCTTTCTTTCCTTAAGCATATCCTGCAACTCCTTGACATCTTTTGAAATCAGATCTAACGGTTGAAAGAATGAGAAATCTTCATCAATGTCCACTTCGCTCTGGCAAAACAAAAAAACATACATAAGCCAAAGTACTCCAAAGACCGTGCAAGAAACTCAATAAAAGAATAAAAAAGTTGAGAAATATTCAAACATTGGTGAGATTAGCTTCCATCTCCATGTACTGGAGACCTTTTTGAACAAATCTGATAAGGGCACCAGGTGGAACCATATTCCCATCAATGTTGGATTTATTAATCCCTGCCTCATAACCTAGAGTGAATGCAGAGTGTGTAAACCCTGCAACAATCCACGATTTGATTACAATAAAAACAGAGCATAAGCTACTACTACCATCTAACACAGCTTCTAGTAAAAAAACAAATCTTCAGATCCAGATAATTCAAGCTCGACATAATAAGAAACTTAGAGTCACCCATAGCAATACAACTTAGAAGATCTAAACTTTCAAAACCATCGCTGAAACCCTAAAAGACGAATCTCCTAAAACTTGTTATTTTAAGACGACGACATTCACAACTCGAAACCAAATCGTAAACCCTAGCCTATAGCTACCGGAATATTATACACTATAAATTTAAAATAGAAACAAAAACAAAAAAATTCAACAAGGATACATTTATCTTACCTGATTCCTGAAGATACCGAAAAACCAGAAAATTCAATTCAACGGAGGTAAGTGAAGACATCTCCAATCCAAATTCTTCTTTCAAATCACACCAAAAATGGATAAATATCGAAGAACGAGCTTCGATTCGAGCAAACAAAGTCGCCCAAACAGAGAGCTTTCAAAAGATTTTCAGAGATTTTAAGCTCTTGGTCACATGATGATGATATTTACAATTTCCGAGAATTGTCTTGATAAAGACAAACTCCTTTCATGTATAATGTCTAAACGAATCACTATATGGTCCTAATGGGCCTAACATTATTCAGTAAATTCATCTTTTGAGCCCAACTCCATTAACACCACTTGACTAAGTTAGTCTCCAGTTTTACATATATATCTAGGCCGGATAATTTGACAATATATTTTTAAAAATTTTAAATCTAAAAGAGAATTAATACTATAAAATATTGAAATATTCATAGCATACAAAAAACTAAAAGTCTAGTGTCTAGAGAACCTAAATTTGACCGTTGAACACGAGAACTAATGATGTCGCAGATAAGAGCGTGACGAGTGGTTGTAAAAATCAAAACAAAAGTTAAAAAGTCGAAGCAATCAACGATCAGGATTAGCTGCATAATTTATTTAATATCGTACGGCTGAGGATGAATAAATAAAGCGCGTGTGAGTCTGAGTTGGGTCGAGCATGTCGACTACGATTAAGACACGTGTTGCCTTATTTGACGGGATGGGGCTGTTACTGTATTTACTTAATTATAGTTCCTCGAACCAAAGACTCAACAAAAAAAACGTAAATTAAAAAAAAAGAAATTGGAGAGGAAAAGGGAGAGGCCAATTCCTTCGTTCGGTGATGGGCCAAGCGCCGTCGTCTACGGCGGAATCGAACGGAAGAGAAACAGATTTGAGATTATTGTCTCCGGTGATTGTTGCTGGAGGAGAATCGATGGAATTGGGAAATGGTAGTGTTGCTGCGGTTAGAGATCGTGATTTTACTGGAGATCTGCCGGATGAATGTTTAGCTCATGTGTTTCAGTTTCTTGGAGCTGGAGATCGGAAGCGTTGCTCTCTTGTTTGTAAACGGTGGTTGTTCGTCGACGGTCAGAATCGTCATCGGTTATCTCTAGATGCTAAGGATGAGATCTTCTCATTTCTGACCTCTATCTTTACCCGATTTGATTCGGTTACGAAGCTTGCTCTCAGATGTGATCGTAAGTCAGTTAGCTTAAGCGATGAAGCTTTGGCTGTGATCTCCGTTCGTTGTTTGAATCTGACTCGTGTTAAGCTTCGTGGTTGTCGCGAGATCACGGATCTGGGAATGGAAAAATTCGCTAGAAATTGTAAAAATCTAAAGAAGCTCTCAGTTGGATCTTGCAATTTTGGAGCAAAAGGCGTGAACGCCATGCTCGAACATTGTAAGCTTCTGGAGGAATTGTCGGTGAAGCGACTTCGAGGAATCCACGAAGCAGCTGAGTTGATCCAGCTTCCAGGTGCTGGTTCATCTTCTTCTCTCAGGTCGATCTGCTTGAAGGAGCTCGTTAATGGCCAGGTATTTGAACCATTGGTTGCTAGTACAAAAACATTGAAAACATTAAAAATCATTCGTTGTTTGGGTGATTGGGATAAAGTTCTTCAAATGATTGGAGATGGTGAAAATTCTTTAATTGAAATTCACCTGGAGAGGCTCCAAGTGAGTGACATTGGGCTCTCTGCGATATCAAAATGCTCAAACGTGGAGACATTGCATATAGTGAAAACCCCAGAATGCTCAAACTATGGTCTTATTAATGTAGCTGAGAGATGTAAGCTACTGAGGAAACTTCATATTGATGGTTGGAGAACTAATAGGATTGGTGATGAAGGTCTTATGGCTGTTGCTAAACACTGCTTAAACTTACAAGAACTTGTTTTGATTGGTGTTAATGCGACACATATCAGTTTATCAGCCATTGCTTCCAACTGTGAGAAACTCGAAAGACTAGCACTTTGCGGAAGTGGAACCATAGGTGATACTGAGATCGCTTGCATTGCTAAGAAATGTGGAGCTTTGAGGAAATTCTGTATTAAAGGTTGTCCAGTTTCGGATAAAGGGATTGAGACACTCGCAGTTGGTTGTCCTAATCTGGTGAAGCTGAAGGTGAAGAAATGTAGAGTAGTGACTGGAGAGATTGGAGAATGGCTGCGAGAACAAAGGAGGACACTTGTGGTAAGTATGGATAGTGATGAAACCGAAACACAAGTGGTGGTGGATGGTGAGGTTGAAACCATTGTGGAGGAGCCAAGAGTAACACAGGCTGGTGATGATGTGGCGGAGATTGGGACAGTCAATGGTGGTGGCAACAATGGAGGAAGTAGATTAGCGATGATAAGGTCAAGGTTAGGGTTTCTTGCTGGAAGAAATTTGGTAACTTGCACATTCAAGAGATGGTCTCATAATGATAATGCTAGTAGTAGTTCTACTTGATCAGCTATAACTATAAAATGATAATTGTCAAACAAATCTTATCTAAGTGAAATTTATGCAATTTTATTTTTCAGCTGTGTGTAAGACTTGTCAATTAGAAAAGTCATTTCAAGGAAAAATAGTTAGTATTGTATTGACTCTTTATTTTTATTTTATTTTTCTATTTGGAAATTGATTATTCATCAACGATGTGAATGAATTGTCATGTAGTTGAGTTATTTGACTTATATTTATATTTATATTAATAATAAGTGACTAGAGGTTGTGAAGCCCAATATGGCCCAAAACATTTTCTTAATAGAATTAAAAAGTTAATAAAAACCCCAAAACTTCCACTTCGAGTTCAACCCCTAATTTATGGTGGCGGCGATGAGTTCGTCTTCCGTCGTCAGCTTATGAAACTAAATCTCTCGAATCTCAGATTATTCCGGACCCGAAAATCGTTTATCTCGCAGACACGAGCAATGACCCAAAATCCAGATCCAAACCCAGAACAGCAACAGCAGCAGCGTGATGTGCAGATTGAAGAAACGGTAGACGTAGCTCCTGCTAGATTTAGCTCTCCAAGTCGAGTCTTAAGCATTGATAATAGGGTGGAGCGAGCTTGGGCACACTGGAAAAGCCTAGGTAGACCAAAGTATATAGTTGCTCCAATGGTGGATAACTCAGAGCTTCCTTTTCGATTGCTCTGCATGAAATACGGAGCTCAGGCTGCTTATACACCGATGTTGCATTCTAGGATTTTCACAGAGACCGAAAAATATCGAAATCAGGAATTCACCACTTGTAAGGTATAATTATTAACTCAGGATTTCAATTTTATGATGGATTTAGAGTTTTGATTGGATTGTAAAAATTGTAGGAGGACAGGCCATTGTTTGTGCAGTTCTGTGCTAATGATCCTGATACACTATTGGATGCTGCTAAGAGAGTTGAACCTTACTGTGATTATGTTGATATCAATTTAGGGTAAGTAAAAATTCTCTCTTTCACATCTTCTTTTATATTTTAGGGTTCTTCAATAAAGATTAAACCTTTATCCCTTCACTGTTAATTCTGATAACTTTTCATTGAATTCAGTGATTTGGTTCAATAAGCTTTGTTAGTTTGAATTCAGTGATTTGAATCTCGAATCTTGGGGATATTTGAGTTAGAATGTTTGGGGCATTGTGGTTTCAGGTGTCCTCAGCGTATAGCGAGGCGAGGAAATTATGGTGCATTCTTGATGGATAACCTTCCTTTGGTTAAATCACTTGTTGAAAAGTTATCTCAGAACCTCAATGTTCCTGTCTCCTGTAAAATCCGCATTTTCCCAAAACTTCAAGATACACTTAATTACGCTAAGATGCTAGAAGATGCTGGTTGCTCATTGCTAGCTGTTCATGGCCGAACAAGAGATGAGAAAGACGGGAAAAAATTTAGAGCTGATTGGAGTGCCATCAAGGAAGTGAAAAACGCTCTGAGAATCCCTGTTCTAGCAAATGGTAATGTAAGATGCATCGAAGATGTTGATGACTGTATCAAAGAGACAGGTGTTGAAGGTGTTCTTTCTGCCGAAACACTTCTTGAAAACCCTGCGGTCTTTGCTGGGTTTAGAACCGCTGAGTGGGCAACAGATAAAGAAGAAGAGGGATTCGTAGATGGAGGATTAGATCAGGGAGACTTAGTAGTTGAGTATCTGAAATTATGTGAGAAACATCCTGTTCCATGGAGAATGATTCGATCTCACGTCCATAAGATGTTGGGAGAATGGTTTAGGATTCACCCACAGGTTAGAGAAGAGTTTAATGCTCAAAACATTTTGACGTTTGAGTTTCTATATGGTCTTGTGGATCAGCTAAAGGAGCTTGGAGGCCGAGTTCCACTCTACAAGAAGAAGAAGAATGTAGATTCTTTGGAGCTACAAGAGTCTCCACAAAGGGTTTAGACCTTTAGACTAGAGACTCAGACTCCCTTGAATTTATACATTTTTGATTCATTGGGGTTTATGTTGTATCACCTATCTACCATAAAGCTTATTATTACAAAATTATTTCGCTATGAAGTTGTTTGGTTTCAAAATTTAGTTTTTTTTTATTTCATTTAAGAATTACTAAGTAAAGATAATTTAGTGGTATTGTAAACTGAATTCATTGAAGAGAAATTTTGAAATTTTAATATATATGATTGAATTTTTACATAGTTTAAGCTTCAAGGATTTAAAAGAGGACAAAATATATAAAGCTTCGAAAAAGGTATTTTATTTTATACAAACTCCTCCGCGATTGACGGTGTCAATCACCACCGTTGTCTGGTTGATTTGACTCCACTAGACTCACCACACATTTTATTCAAGGAGATGGTGAAGAAACAGAGCGTTTCTTACGACCACGACAGAACTGTGTGCTGTTTTTATCCATCCTCTCCAACATGTAGTGTGCTAGCATATCGTTAGATTCCACGAGATTTTCCCGGCAAAGAAACTCATCGCCGCAAAGTCTCTCAACATCTCTGTAATAATCGTGAACGAACACATGCGTCTTCGGATTCCCGCCTTTTTTGCTACGAGCAAGAACTGCCGCTGTAAATATCGACGACATCCTTCCCGGTACATCTCCACCGTCGCCACGTGGTCCATCGACTACGATCACATCCCAATCAACATCGTAGACGTGATTCGGCAAATCGTTTAAACCCAATTTGCAATCGGAAAAGAGAAGATTTTGCACAGGACGACACTCGTTCTTCGCCGCTTCTTTAACAGCCGACACAAGCTCACGCGCCTCACGTGCTTTGGTCGTGTACTGAACATCGAAAACATCAATCTCCGGATGCATTTCTTCGAAGTAAGCTGCGTAGTAACGGTTTTCTTCGATGTAAACTGTACGGCCGTTGTGATTTAGTGATTTCCAGAGAAGTGTTTCGTGAGTTAGACCGAACACGAGAAGATTACACGGCGGAGAGCAGCGGCGGAGGACGTCAGAGATCGATTTCATTTCTCCGTAAGACATGTGGAAACTGTCGTTAGATCTTGACGCATAGTGAAGCATTGCATTGATGACGCTCGTTGGCAGCTGAGAAATGGGAGCGGAGGAGACAGTGACGGAATTAATGGGGGGGNATTGTGAAGAAAGAGACAAAAGCTAGAAGCCATAGCCGATTTGTGCTTGTTTGTTTTTGAATGTAAGGATGAAAAAGTATGAGCTTTGTGTTTGTTGTGTTCCCTCCACTTTTCATTTTCTGTCCTCTGTTTGTTTTTTTAGTTAAACTCTGTTTTTTCTTCTATGTCAGAGGAAGGAGACGAAGAGAAATAAGTCTGTCTTAAAAACAACAAAGCGTTACAATTGAAATAAACCTATCAGAGACTAACGACGACGTCACGTTGTGGTTGAAAATAAAATTATTATATAGTTTTCACATATATTCTAGAAGACTAATTTGATCTCGAATCTTATTAATTATTTCCCACCTTTCAGTTTAAGCTGGTTTTTACGGTCAGTGCCCCAATTTAAAAATTTAAAACTATCATAAATTTATCTAGATTATGCATATAATTAAGTCATAAAATATAAAATGTATTGTCATAAATCCTAAATAAAAATACGAAATGCGACTTGTGGTTTGGTATGAAGAGGTAATAAAATTATGTGCGTTAAAAGGTGGTTGTACCGTACATGCATAGAGCTGGTGAGACGGAGAAGAGAGGTGTCGGCGTTTTGGTTACTGCATAGTGACACCATAACTAATTACAGACCACAAGTCTTTGTCCCTTCTTATTCTTTTGTTTCTTTCCTACGTAATATAATTTTAAAATAATATAACCACATATAATATTGTTAAAGAACAGAGTTAAATAATAAAAATAGATATTCTTACGCAAAATCAGTCAACGATTTCTTCAATTATTAGTTACCGGTTGAAGTAAGACGAACCAGTTTTATCGTAGTAATCATGTAAAATTAAATAATTGTAAACTATTAATAGTAATTTTTTTGACGTAAATAGTAATTATCGTGGAAAATTATGTAGAGTTCCCAATGGAGGAAGTTTTTTCTTGTTTTTTTCAATACTCCATTTGATGAAAGAATGAAAGAATGAAAATATATATTTTAATTTTGAAAAAAGATAAGGCAATTCTCTTAAATACTACTAAATTTATTTTATATTATATAAATAACATTAAAACAAAATTACTATTTAGTAATTCAATAAAACTAAAAATTAGATTTTATTTTGAGAAAATTATATAAATTCTAAACAATAAATATTAAACTCAAATACTATATAGTAAACTCTAAGTTTAAATACTAAATTCTAATATTTAAATCAAAATTCTAAATACTAAACTCAAATACTAAATACTATACTAAATCTTAACCATAAATACTAAACCATAACCCTAAATAATAAATAGTAAATCCAAACATTAGATATTAAACCATATATATTTTTTTATAAAAAATATAATTTTTTTAATAAAAATACATTTTAATTAAAAATAGTATTTATGTCTAATATAAAAATTTAATGTATTTTTATCCAATAAACTATATTCGATCGTTTTCGAGATAAATACTCAAAAGATATTCACGTAGAGCTCAATTCGTTTCAGGTTTGGGTTTGTAATACATTTGCCACAAAACATACACTTACTGAAACCCACCTAATAAGGCCATATAACAAGGTCCATTATAGTTTGGACTTTAGTATGGCCCATACAGACTATATATTTCTTATTTCTTATATATATTTTTATATCCGAGGAATAGCTAATTAAATAATACGAAATAACACCTTTTAAGTGGATCACTACATATTTTTCTCCATATAAATGATGGGCACTTCCTTTTAGAATCTATTTACAAATGATGAAGTCAAAATCACTTTAACTAGTTTTCTCCATAACCTTTATAGACAAAGAAAAAAAATAGAAGAAGTGTGTATTTTATTGTATTCTTTAAACTTTATAATATTTAAGGAAATGACACAAATAGAGAGAGTGAATATGCTGTGTTTTCGCACTTAAAAAGCAACAAGCACGCCTTGCTTTTCTTCTATCTTTATTAAGAAAGTGCAATTAACAAAAAGTAATCACTTAATAAAATAAAAATAAAACATGGAAGAGTGTCAACAAAGTCGCACAAATCTGTAGAAATTGTATAAGCTTTTGTGTTTGTTTTTTTGGTTAAACTTGTGTTTGAGGAAAAAAAAAAGGACCACAGCTACTTCGGCAAGAGTCTTGTCTTTTCATACAGATTATCAAACGGCTATAGTCAGTCACGGACTCGCTCAAGCCATCACTAACGGCGTCAGACGCTGATTCACACGCGCCTCACTCCTCGCGTTACTCTCATTCCCAACTCCCAATGCGGGTTCTTCTCCGATAACATAAATTTTGACTGCATCGGGTAAAATTAAATTCAGTTATTTTAACAAACATCGCAGTAACTTTTTGTATTTCATGATTCCCAAAAATTTCTTACTAATGACTACAGTTTACAAAGATACAAAAAATATAAATGCATGGTTTTTGGACAGTATGATGTCATTTTCTTACACCTTACACAATACTACATATAACAGTTGGTATAATTTGCACCAAACAGATATATATTCAACATTATATCCTTAAAATTTTTTAATAATAACAGTAGATATAGTTCAAACCAAAAAATATATTTTCAAAATTATATTTATGCTTAAAATTATTAATAATTATTTAATTTCTTCAAAAAAATATTTACAAGCACGTGATCCACACAGATGTTTTCCGTTTTTTATTTTATTTTATTTTGTATTGAAACTAAGATAAAGGATTCAGAAGCAATTAATTGAATTTATAGTAGTGACTCTGCAAAGAAAAAAGTTATTAAAAAAAACAATGACACTGAAGTGTACTCTCTTCCTCTTCTTCCTTGTCTCCGCCGTATTATCATCATCGGAGCCAAATTACTTTAACTCGTTACTTCCTTCAGATGCTGTTTCGTTACTCTCTTTCAAATCAACGGCGGATCTCGATAACAAGCTCTTGTATTCCCTCACCGAGCGTTACGACTACTGCCAATGGCGAGGCGTCAAATGCGCACAAGGTCGTATTGTTCGTCTTGTTCTTTCCGGCGTTGGCCTCCGTGGGTACTTCTCGTCAGCTACTCTTAGCCGTCTCGACCAGCTTCGAGTTCTGAGTCTAGAGAATAACTCTCTCTTTGGCCCTATTCCTGATCTCTCCCCTCTTGTTAACCTAAAATCTCTCTTCCTTAGCCGGAATGAGTTTTCCGGTACTTTCCCTCCGTCGATTCTATCTCTTCACCGGTTAATGATTTTATCACTCTCTCATAACAACTTCACTGGTTCGATTCCGTCTGAGATCAACGCTCTTTCCCGGTTAACTTCATTAAATCTCGAGTTCAACCGATTTAACGGAACTCTCCCATCGTTAAATCAGTCATTTCTGACGTCATTCAACGTCTCCGTTAACAACCTAACCGGAGTTATCCCCGTCACTCCGACTCTTTCCCGATTCGACGCATCAGCGTTTAAGTCTAACCCTGGACTCTGCGGCGAGATCATTAACCGAGCATGCGCTTCACGCTCTCCGTTCTTCGGCTCCACTAACAAAACGTCGTCGTCGGAAGCTCCGTTAGGACAAAGCGCACAGGCGCAGAACGGTGGTGCGGTAATTATTTCGCCGGTGGTTACAAAGAAGAAAGGTAAAGAGAGTGTGTTAGTTCTGGGATTCACCGCTGGTCTAGCTTCGCTTATAGTTGTTGGTCTTTGTGTTGTCGTGTTATCTCTGGTGATAAAGAAACGAAACGAAGAACCAAATCCAAAAGGAGAAGCTTCCTCTTCACAACAACCTCAAACTCCAAGAACAGCTCTTCCGGTAATAAATTCAAAAGATGTTCAGTTTCAATCTACAGAGGAGGAGCAGCAGCAGCTACAAAGTCGAATACCAAATAGTAGGAATTTGGTGTTCTGTGGAGAATCGAGTCAAGGGATGTTGTACACATTGGAGCAGCTAATGCGAGCTTCGGCAGAGCTACTGGGAAGAGGATCAGTAGGGATTACATATAAAGCGGTTCTTGATAATCAGCTTATTGTGACAGTGAAGAGACTAGACGCAGCCAAAACGGCAGTGACGAGTGAAGAGGCATTTGAGAATCATATGGAGATAGTGGGTGGACTCAGACATCTTAATCTTGTTCCCATTAGAGCTTACTTTCAATCAAACGGAGAGAGACTTATTATCTACGATTATCATCCCAATGGCAGCCTTTTCAATCTCATTCACGGTAATTTTCATCTTCTTCAACCTCAAAAATGTGGTTTTTTAAAAAAGGTTTTAGTTTCAAACTCACTGAGTCACCACTACCGAGTAGATAGATGGTTATCGATAATTAATAACTATTTTTTTTTAACCGTGTTGGTCTCAATCATGACGTGACTAACCTATTGAGGTAGAGAAACCCTAATTTTGACCTAATTCTGATTATTTTAAGCTTAATTATATATAACTTATATTACGAAAGCATGAGTCTTTTTGTGTGGCGGGTTTTGTGCACAGCTTTATGACACTCAAGTTGTGAACTTTTTGACATTGAAGATGACCACACACCGACGATTGCGGGTTTTATTTTATTATATTATCATCATCACATATATGTATAAAAGTTTTGTTATTTTGACTATTTTTGAAATTTCACTTCACTTACTTGGATATTAGTGGAAGAAACAGACAGAGAAACCTGGTGGAACTCTGTGCTGTTTTTTTCCACGTGAAATTCTCGACTTTTGCCATGGCTTTGTCTTTACAGTGCTTAAATTCCGGGAAAATGACCTTTTAATATATAACTATTTTCATTACATCTAAGAAGAATGTTTATTTCTTGTGTTGCTTGTTAATTAATCTCAAAATTCATTCAGGTTCAAGATCGTCAAGAGCAAAGCCATTACATTGGACATCATGTTTAAAGATTGCAGAAGATGTAGCTCAAGGTTTATATTACATCCACCAATCATCATCAGCATTAGTCCATGGGAACTTAAAATCTACTAACATCCTCCTCGGACAAGACTTTGAAGCTTGTTTAACAGATTATTGCCTTAGTGTCTTAACAGACTCTTCCTCTGTTTCACCTGATGATCCTGACTCATCCTCTTACAAAGCCCCTGAGATCAGAAAATCATCCCGCAGACCAACTTCCAAATGTGATGTTTATTCCTTTGGTGTCTTAATCTTTGAGCTTTTGTCTGGTAAGAATGCTTCAAGGCATCCGTTTATGGCGCCTCATGATATGCTTGATTGGGTTAGAGCAATGAGAGAAGAAGAAGAAGAACAAGGATCAGAGGATAATAGGCTAGGGATGATGACTGAGACAGCTTGTCTTTGCCGTGTGACATCGCCAGAGCAAAGACCGACTATGAGACAAGTGATTAAGATGATTCAGGAGATTAAGGAGAGTGTTATGGCTGAAGAGAACGATCCGTTCCGGTGATAACTATACTCGGTTTGGTTTCCTCCCATTAATTCTCGCAGGTTAAATTTTGAGAAATGAAGAATATAGGGGCGTAAATGTAATTTTCTTAGGATGTGGGGTCGGCATTGTAATACGGTTAAAATTTAAAGGACGAAAGTCAAAGAAGTTTGCTTTTTTACTTTTCTGTGGTTGATATCGATCGTTGAAATTGTATTTTTTTCACCACAAATAACTTGTGGGTTTGGGGCCCACCTTTGTCAGAATATTTATTCTGATCCCAAATGATGGAGGCTAACATTCGCAATTTCACAAAATGTATAATTGCTTAAAAAACCTAATTTATGGTTAATTATAAATTAATGTGTTTTTACGTTATTATAATTTAACACTTACCTTTGTTTTTCAGTTTTGATTTTAAGATTCTTAGATCTATATTTTATAAATATAAATATGGTATAAGAAAGTTTAATTTTATACTTATAAAATTTTTGAAATTTCGTTAAATGTTATAAGCTTAATATATTTTCAATCATAAATATTAGTAGCTAATTATTTCGCATCTGTATGTAAATGCAAGGTAAAAAATCTATATAAATTGACATTTGGATATAGAGAGAGATTGAGAGCCCATAAGTAGAGAAAAAAAAGTCCAAATCTAAGTTAACGGTTATCTTACAAAGCCCAGTTTGATACTCACATACATTGTTAGTTAGAGTACTACCACTACCAAATACCAAGATTTTGTAACAGTAAAAGACAACACCATATTTAAAAAAAAATATATGTAACGAAGTGGTCCAGTTTCTTTTTGATTTTCTACAGTATTTGGCACCATGTTCACAGCTAAAACTTTCATTATTAAATCTAATATTCAGTTATTCACCCACTTAAATTATTTTTTTTCGAATTATTCTTGTAATATTAAATTTTTTTTTTGTTTAAACTGAAGTCGCGGGAACAATTCAAATATCACTCAACTCCTCCTACCCTAAATATTTCTTTATAATATTAAGCTTCTAAAACTTCTTCTGCGTGTAACAATTCCCAAATGATCATATATACATATCCTAGAATGATCATATATATACATATACTAGTATTGAGACCATGCTATGCACAGAACATATATTTATAATTTATAATTTATATTTTTAACATAATTATTTTTAGTCAAACTAAATAAATAAATCTAAAATTGTATATTTATTTTAGATTTTTGTTAATGGTAATGATCATATACATAAACTAATTAAATATAAGTATTTTAAAGAATTTATTGATATCAAAATCATTGAAAATAGGAATACTAGTGATGAGAAAAATGAAGAATTAATTAGTTAGTATTTTCAGTTTTATTTTATGAGTATATATTGAAAAAGAAAAAATTCATTTTAAAAAATCTGAAAAAGTTAAGAAAATGGAAGAGTGAGAATCGTGAAAAGATTTAACCTTCCTTTTTCATAAATTTAATTTTGAAATATTTTTATGATAATATGATTATTTATTATGATAGGAACATATAAAAATTACTAATTAAAAACGTTAACTATTGTAATTGTACCTTCTTGGTTCCGATACATTTAATATAATAAATTACAAACGTTAAAATATAATCGGAATCACTTGTGTTGTTGTGACATATAAACTATATAATTTAGGACCACCATACAAATTAAATTCTCTTTGAAAATGTCCATTTAGAAAATTATGACTTTGGTTCACATCACAAGAATAATATTGTAATCGTGAAGAAACAAGTCAAGACATCAGCAACAACATAAAATAAGGTTCAAACATATTAATATAATAAAGGTTATTATGATTTTAGATAAATCCATTTTTTAAAAAATAAAGATCATCAATGGACTTGTAAATTAGGAAACTCCCACAAATACAATTTGGCCCACCTCAAAAGAAAATAAAATATATATATTTGAATAGACAATATTCAAAATCAAACTAACCTAAATTCTCGTCTGACTTACTTTTTTTTCTTTAATTGTCGGTGAATTTGGATCTCTCTCCTGCTCCTACATATTTATTCTCTCTCTCTCTAGCTCTTTAAGCTATCTCGAAACTCATATCCAAAATTCTATCAAAACCCAACTCGAAAGTCTTTCTCTTTCGAGGGTTTTAGAAGATTCCTACATGGACGGCGGCGGATCAGCTGACGT
>KE157311.1:6185-40866 GCA_000411055.1 Leavenworthia alabamica
TTGCAGTTTTATCCTGGGATTCGGAACGTCATTAAACCGTCACACTACGGGGCGTTTACAGAATTAAGGAAAGAGATTTATCTCGACTCTGCAAATCTCATTCTTAATTCCTAAATTGGTATTTTTGTATCATATTTATGATTATTTATTTGTATTCTCTTTACAATTATTCAGTTCGCCCATATTGTAGAATATACGTTCCTACATATATTAGTTGCTACTTGATTACTAATATATGATTTTTGCTAGATAGGATAGGTGATGTATGTCGATGATACATATTGGAACAGGTGTTTAATCTCAAAAACTGGTTCTTATCAATGTCATCTGATTTTAATTTATTTAAAATATATTAATAAAAATAGTTAATACTTTTTTAGTTTAAAACTCTAGTTCACATATTAAATATTAATTATAATATTTTACAAAATATTTTACAGTTTCAGCATTTTACAGATTAAAGTAATGTTAACTAAAAATGTATTATAAAATTATCATAAAATCGTATTTTATATATTTTCTTTATATAAAATAATTATATATTTATAACTTAAGAAATCGTATAAATTTTATTTTTAGTTCTAATTTATTATAACATACAATATAAATTCTTTAAATTAATATTTGATAAATTAATAAACACTATAAATTAATAAATTTTTTTGATTCCGATTCGAGCCAATGTAAAAAATAGCAAAATTTGATAAGGTAATAATTGTTTAGAAATTCCTATGTAAGAATATGGTCACAATAATATCATAAATTAATAATTATAAATTTTAAACATATATAAATATATATAACTATATATATAAAACTAAGTCAATTTAGTTAAATATAATTCCAATATTGTTTATTATTTCTTGAATTTTGAAAGTCGTTGGATCTCATCTCTAATTTTTTTATTGCGACAAACACTTGTAGTATTATTTTCTCGATATATATCCAAAAGTTTTGAAGAGTTTTAGACGCGATAATTCGTGTAACTGGTTCAAAAAATTTTATATTATTGTCTTCATTTTTTTATCAATATAAACGACAAAAGCCATAATTTTTCTAAATTATGAAATTCTGAAAATAAATCATTTTCACCCGAATAGTCGAGTAAGCTGTTAACATATATGTTATTCCGATAATTAAGATTATTGATCACAATTTCAAGTTCTTGAATGTTGTTTTCATAAGTTAAATTTTCTTCTAAATTCTTTAAGGTACCGTCATCTGATCGAAATTTGCAGTATCCAAAACAATTTGTTTTTAAAAATTTATGAATAAAAAAATATTTTTTATAAAATAATAAATATTAATTTATCCTAAAAAATAATAAATATTAATTTATCTAAAAAAATAATAAATATTAATTTATCTAAAAAAATAATAAATATTAATTTATACAGAAATTAATATCACGATAAATTAATATCACAATAAATTAATAAAATATTAAAATTCTAAAATTACTAATTTATAGAAGTTTTACTATAAAATGTTAAATTTTAGTCACAACGCATGTTTTTATCATTTATATCATAAAAATATAGAATATAGAAATGACAACCTGAAAATTTCCTAGTAAACCAAACCGAAATAAACCGGGTTGCCTTTCTCTCGTACCAAACCGAAGAAGAACCCTAGATTTCTCACTCTCAGACTCTCTCTGAGGGATTTAAACCCAAAAATCGTGTCTTAAAACTCATTTGCTGCAACTTTTCAGTGAAATCATTGAAAATGTCGTTGACTAATCAATTAGCTTCTTCGATGATATCTTCTTCCTCATCCACTTTCTTAGCTCCTAATTTTAATCTCAGGTGCGTCTTTTCTTCTCCCTTTTACTTTTTGTTTGTTTGTTTGCTGCTTATAAAATCTACAATGCTGAAGATGAATCAGAATTCATAATTCAATAAACTAATTATATTTGCTTCATTTACGTGTGTGTGTGTGTTTAGTCCTTTGCTTTTGTTAAATTTGAATTGTGAAGACATGATTTATATGTTGTTGTTTGGATATAGAATAGAACAGTGCATTTGCTTGAGATGATATAACGAACGTTGTAATCATCTCTTTTGTTGTTTGGTTTATGCTTTAGCTTCAGAACTCGAAATGCTAGCTTACCAATGGCAAAAAGGGTTAATATTTACAAATGCGTGGCAACCCCGCAAGAAAAGATTGGTAATTCTTCATGTATCTGCTCTTTACAAACATAACTCCATGTTATTTCTGCTGTAATAATTAGTATGCTTTTTAAGTTTGTTAATAATCACAATTGATTGTTTATTTCATTGTTATCTTTTATAGAATATACGACGAACGTGTCTCGGAATTCAAACATGTCAAAACTTCAGGCTGGATATCTCTTCCCCGAGGTTTGTATCTGTTCTTGTCTTGATTAGTATGAGATTCTCCTTCGTTGTTTTCAATCTATTGGCAGTATCTATCAAGTATAAGCATTGCTATATCTCTTAACAGAGAAAACATTGGTACAATGTTAACATTTTGGAAGCTTGCAGTGATCTGATATATTAATAAGCCATGCCATACCCATTGGAAGGCGTATGTAATAAGTTAAAAGTTCCTTATTGGTTCTCCTCTTTTTTTTTTTGGCAATGTAAACAGATTGCAAGAAGAAGGTCTGCACACTTGCTGAAATACCCAGATGCACAAATTATAAGTCTTGGAATTGGCGACACGACTGAGCCAATTCCAGAAGTGATAACTTCTGCTATGGCAAAGGTACCTCCTCATCTCAACTTATCTTCATGTATCTTTAACTGAATTTACTAATACTGCCTTAGCATGTATTACAGTTCATTTTGACAAAAAAATACAGTGTCAATATTTTATGGTGTAGCATATCTGGATTAAGAAAAGGAGACCTTCTCTGTAATTCTAACCTGAGTTTTAAATAGCGCAAAGCGCATCATAGCACAAATGTTTGAGCTATGCGCTATAGCGCATATAGCGCGTCGCTACATGAACACGAGGCGCATCAAAAAATAGTTTCAAATATAGAAGTATTATTGAACCATTTAGATATATAAGATCAAAAATAAATATAAAAACATTATATATTATATAAATATATAAGGTAAAGGACAAATATGCATGAGATAAATTATAAGAAAAAATAAAAACTAATAAATTTCTAATTTTTTTGTCAAAATCATCAAAACAAAAAAACTAAACAATTAAATTCACATTATGATCATTTTCATCTTCATCATCATCAATGGTTATAATAAAAAAAAATATTTAGGGCTTTTTTAATTAACAAATAAAAAAAATATTTAGCAATAATTAATTTTTTCAATTTAAAAATATTGAAAATATATATTGATAACATAAAAATAATTAAAAATATAATTTTAAAATATTTATTTTTATTTTGGGGCCTTGGATTCGTGTAGCGCGTGCCACACGCAAGAGTCGCTTTAATCATAGCGCAGTGTAGCGCGCGCTATTTGTATAGGACCTCGCTATCATAGCGTATTGCCCAGTTGTTTGCGCTTCAGTGCGCTATNCAAAGGTATCTCCTTTTCTTCATCTGTTTTACTAATATTGCCCTATCATGCATTACAGTTCATTTTGACAAAAAAAATATATTTTCAATATTTTTTGTTGTGGCATTTGCATATATAAAAAATAGAACTTCTCTGTAGTCCAACAATGGAAACTTGAAGTTTTTTGTTTGTTTGTAACTATAATATTCACACAAGCATTTAAGTTCTAGAGAATATTTATGTTTTTTTTTTCTCTGGCAGAAAGCTCATGAACTATCCACAATAGAAGGATATAGTGGTTATGGTGCTGAACAAGGGGCAAAGGTCAGTGCACGCTTCATTTCCACCTTAATGCATTCTTCTTATCGTTAATTTATTGTGTTTTTTCTCAAGTCTTGAATGCTGCCAAATTGAAGTGAAGATGGATAGGCTTGAACCTGTTCATATTTTGTAATAACTAATAATCTTGTAGCTTAATTTTGTTATGTGTTCAAACTCAACCTTGATTCTACACATTGAAACAGCCACTGAGAGCTGCCATCGCAAAAGCATTCTACAGCGGCCTTGGCATAGGGGATGATGACATTTTTGTTTCTGATGGTGCTAAATGTGATATCTCACGTCTCCAGGTTTGTTTTATGCTGTGTTTTCAATCCTTAATTAACACAAGATAGGAAAGCTGAGCAGTTGTTTCTTGCAGGTCATGTTTGGTTCCAATGTTACAATTGCTGTTCAGGATCCTTCTTATCCGGTAATTTGGCAGATATGAAACCAAATTTCAGTTGTAGCCTTGCCAACTTTTGCTGCATTTTAAACATGCTTTCTCACTTTCCCACCGGTAATACAGGCTTATGTTGACTCCAGTGTTATTATGGGTCAGACTGGACAATTTAACACTGATGTACAAAAGTACGGAAACATTGAGTACATGAGATGTACTCCAGAGAATGGCTTTTTTCCCGACTTATCAACCGTTGGCAGGACTGATATTATTTTCTTCTGTTCCCCAAATAACCCTACTGGTGCTGCTGCTACGAGAGAGCAACTAACGCAGTTAGTTCAGTTTGCAAAGAAGAACGGATCAATAATAGTGTATGATTCAGCCTATGCAATGTACATGTCTGATGATAACCCACGATCCATTTTCGAAATCCCTGGAGCAGAAGAGGTAATAGAGTGATTCATTATAACATTTATAGGTCCACTTTTCAACAAGCTTATTCATGGCCACATTTTCTTTACAGGTTGCTATGGAGACAGCTTCATTCAGTAAATATGCCGGTTTTACTGGAGTTCGACTTGGTTGGACTGTAATCCCGAAACAGCTACTCTATTCAGATGGTTTCCCTGTTGCAAAGGACTTCAATAGAATAATCTGCACTTGCTTCAATGGTGCCTCTAATATTTCTCAAGCTGGTGCTCTTGCTTGCCTTACACCTGAAGGACTAGAGGTTAGCTAAGCTAAACAGAGAGATTTTAAAATGCTTAACCACAAGTTTATATATGAGAAACATGATTATTCTCTTGTGAAAACGTTTCAGGCAATGCATAAGGTGATTGGGTTCTATAAAGAAAACACAAACATAATCATTGATACATTCACTTCACTCGGGTATGATGTATATGGAGGAAAGAATGCACCTTACGTTTGGGTTCACTTCCCAAACCAAAGCTCATGGGATGTGTTTGGTGAGATTCTGGAGAAAACTCATGTGGTTACAACACCAGGAAGTGGGTTTGGACCAGGTGGTGAAGGGTTTATTCGTGTTAGTGCCTTTGGTCACAGAGAGAACATCTTAGAGGCATGTCGAAGATTCAAGCAGCTTTACAAATGAAGAAGAAACTTGTTGTAATCATCATCACCCTCTAAAATGACTTGAACAGGGTTGAAATAAAATCGTCCCTATTGTGTTTTCTGGAATTGTAGCAACTCAGAACCAATTTTCTCAATCAGTTAGCAAAGCATTTTAAACCGGCTTATGTCCTATCGTTGTCGGTTTACTTGTTTTTAGGTTTCAAACCGGTTAAAGAAATTGCTTATTTATTTGTTAGTTAAAAATATTTATAGATGTGGACCAATTAAGAGGAGAAAGGATCTGTGCATCAGAGCTGTTTATATCAAAGACCATTAAAAGGAAAACTGAAAAAGTTTCTCCTGAAGGAAGAAGAAGAAGAAGGATGAACGTAGAAGAGGAGATTCAAAAACTGGAAGAAGAGATCCATCGTCTTGGTTCTCGCCAGACCGATGGCTCTTACAAGGTCCTCTCTTTTCTCCTCACATTACTCTTAGATCTCTCTCTCTTTTTCAACCCTATTGTTCTTTTCTCCCTCAGATCTAAAAAATGGTTGATTGATTGATAGGAGATGTTGATCAAGATTGTTTTGTTCCTTTTTTGTTGGATTCAGGTGACTTTTGGAGTGTTGTTCAATGATGATCGATGTGCCAACATTTTCGAAGCTTTGGTTGGCACTCTTAGAGCCGCTAAAAAACGCAAGATTGTGTCTTTCGATGGTGAACTCTTGCTTCAAGGTGTTCACGACAAGGTTGAGATCACTCTCCGACCACCACCTACTGTTGCTGCCGCATCCTCCTAAGTTCTTCCTTTAAATCTTTTTATATATTCTGTGTGTAATGAAAATTGTAAACTCGAAGATCACTTTCCTTTGCTTCTCTAAATATAATGCTTGAGCTATTTTCAGATTTTTTCATGCAACCAAGACATAATCCAAAATTGTTTTACTCTCTTCTACATGTGTCTAAACTGAAATGTACAAAGGAAATAATAATAACAGCTCTTGCCAAGTTTATATCCAAAAATAATATATAGAGCAATCTCGGAAAAGCATACATTAATTTACATATCAACTTATCCCAACTTTACAATCAAGTTTCCTTTCTTTTACCAAAGTCTTCTTCACAATCCAACTAAGCCAAGGCTCCACTACGAAAATAGCCAGCGACGTGCCCAAAAGATGAGTGAACCTTAGGCATAACCAATCCTACGATCTGCAAATAATGAAACCTTTTTTAGTTATACATTTCTCACTATTGACCTTACATCTACTATGTATCTTCGACTACCTCTGACAATTGTTAATAGCCAGAAGAGAACCCTTCCGATAAGATGATAAAAAGACTAGGCTTGAAGCCTTAGGCGGTTGAAGAACATCACAAAGTGATATTCAGGTGCCCAATATACAAATCCAACGACAGGTCCTCCTTTTACATACTGCAAACATATCACACAAAGTATATGTCATAATACATTTTGAGTTTGGATCATGGACAAGTGAGATTAAGAGAGAAACCTTTCCGTCGAGGATAACAAGCTCTCCATCTACCCATCTTGGATTACGATATCCAGGATCAGCTAGCCTACCTTGTCCTTTATATCTAGCAATCTGTTTATTTTTTTAAGAAAAACAAAACTCCATTATGAATCTACACAAACCAGAACTCCAATAAGAAACAAAGCTTAATGATTATTTTGCTTTTTTTTTGTAAGCACACACCACTCCAAATTCTTCCGGGATGAGTCCTTTGTGTGGGAGTTCATAACGTCTACCAATCTTTGCGCGAAATGCTACCTGTCATAAGATAATGATAAGCATACATCATGACATGCCATAAAATAGTATTTGGGAAGAACAAACAAAAAGTGATCTTGCATGTGTGCATTGATACATCCAGTGAATCCTGAACGATAATGTTCCTTTCTTGTGTAGTCAGAAAGGTAAATCAAAGAACCAAGAACATACCAGCTTGTTTGTTTTACCAGATTGGCAACACTATTAGGCTCACCACTAACTATAGTAAGTATGCAAGTAGTTAACACCTTATACTAGAGCAAACATAAAGCTAACCTTCCCAGCAGGTACATAAGGATCTCCAGTTAGTTTCACAGCTTCGACATATTCATAAAATTCAATATCTGTTGGCTTCTTAGAGTCTTTTCCACCTTTCCATTGGCCAAATTTGCGTTTTAAATGAATTACTTCCGATGTATACAGCCCATGTGCACCAATATATAGTCCTGGATAGAGAAGAACATAAGACATTTCAAATTTATTTCATACTGAGCTGAACTGAGAAAATGGTATTTCCTGGAAAGGATTACACTACCTAACCTGCCACACAAATTCTTTTTTTTTTTTTAAATTTCTAACAGTTCAGCAAGCCACGCACTGATAAAACTGTAATAGCTTAGGAGCCATCAATTTGTAGTGCTCATTTTCATTTTTTTTAGAGAGATGCAAAAAAGCCACATTCAATAAATTTACTCACTCACCGTCTAGAGGATCTAGCGTTGGTGACACATCAATGCGGCGGAATTTTGTCAAACCTGACAACTGTTGACGGCTTTGAGCCTGGCTGAGAGTGAGGCTTAGTAGCTCCCCAACATCCTTAAGCATCTGCAAAGCGAATAATAACATAAGATGAGACTCCCATTTTCTAGTGAAATAAGAAGGAATAAAATAGCCAAACAGCAAAACAAACCTTGAGAGAGATCTTCTTCTCTTTCTCAATGGATTTGGCCAGATCAACCATAATGTTATCAATTCTACGTCTACTTTGGCGGTTACCTTTTCCATCAATTAATGTACTTTCCACACCCTTAGACTCTTGTATGTTTTGATCCTTCTCCAACCGAAGATAAAACGAAGAATTCTTCACAGATTCCAGATTGGCAGGGGATCGAAGCGACTCTTTAAGAGGTTGACTTCCAGACAGCCGATCAACAATATCACCTATCACAAATTTAACTGCGATTTCTCTCCCTCCGTTGTTGTCAACTATTTCATCCGTCACAGATTCCAATTCGATGTCAGCATTTTTTTCATCGCTTTCAGCCTTAGTTTCATCTTCCACTTCTATATCGAAATCGTTCTCTTCATCTTCTTCATCAGCTATCTGCTCAATAACTTTTGAGATGAAATCTTTGTCTACCTTTCCAGGCGCAGTTACTTTCATAACCTTGACTTTGACCCCAGGAATCATATCTTGCAGGAAACTCTGGAAACCAGAAGATTCCTCAAGGAGATCAGAATCATCATCTGAGTTATCACTCTCTTCATCTTCACTACTTTCAACTGCAAGATCACCCGTATCTCCCTTCCTCCCCGGTGAAGTAAAAAACCTACCAGAATTTAAAGTTCTGGACGGTATAGTTGGTACATCGGGAAAGATCTCCTTCCATTTCAAGTACACAGCCTGAAGGAGCACATGCCACAGTTTAACCGAAATATATCTCCATCTAGATATTCTAGACACATTTGTCTTGAAGTAATGTAGAAAAATTATATTTTGCTAACTACTCAAAAAGGTCATCTTCCTATAACACCCCTAAGTTCATCGAATAAAATGGAACACGGTTCTCCCCTGAATATCTGAATTACCCAACTTAGACAGTAACTACATAGGATAAAGGAGGAAAATACCTGCTTTTTGTAGTTCCCTTTTCCATCAAGTGTCAGAAAGATTTCAAAAAGAGGAGCACCAGCAGCAGATGTACTAAGCTGCCTGATAAAGAAAGGGTCATCGTATAACAAAATTTTTCAAAACAACGAATGAGTTTGGCATTTTGATACACAAAACCCTCACTGCTACAAATAAATTGATGAGTAAGAAGATAGAACTACCTAGGATTGTAACTTCTAGCCACATATCTTCCATGCTCTGCAGTAATTTGAACAATAAGACCAAATGGATCTTTGACATCTTGGGAAATACCTGACCACCACCCTACCTACAAGCCATATAGAAAAAAACGATGTAACACCTCAAACATCAAGAAGTAGTACAATTATAAACCACAGTTGTAATAGAGAAAAACAAAAACATATAATGAGCTCACCAACCCAGCACCAGCTTTGTCTCGTAAGTACACAGCATCCTCGTAACGTTCTTCTATAAGAGCTCTCTATCCCAAATGCAAAAAAATGAAATATTTAAAAACCAAAACATGATTTTTCCCCAGTAATCACATTTTACATGGAAGAAGAGTAATTTACATTAAAAGTGAACATCACTTTGCCAACAGCATCATTAGTAGCTGCAGCTGCAATAGCCACCTTGAGCCTCGCAGCATCTTCATAATCTTCTCGTTTTATAGCTCGATTTAATTGCGACTGTAACCAAATAATACAAATGAAAATTTCTAAACAAGTCTCTAACTACTAATTTCAGCAATAAGTATTATCAAAAGGAACCTTAAGAACAGAGACAAGACGGTCTTGATCATCGACTTGTTCAAAATGCTTCATCCATCGCTCCCAATCCCAATCATCATCGTGTTTGCTGAGATTCTCCGATCCTTGTTCACCAGCATCATCCTTATCCTGAGTGGTGTCCCAATTCAAGAACGAATCGAAGCGTTTGATGGCGCTCTTGATGACATCCTGAAACGTGGAGTCCCATCTAGGGTTATCATCATTAGACGAAGAGCAACGGCAGAGGACGGTAGGATAGGGAAGACGTTGGGGGTAAAAAGGTCTTTTGGATGGAGTGAGTCTGGATGACGTGGCAGCAGCGGAAGAGAAGGTGAGATTTTGTGACGGCGGCGTGGATAAGGAAGGCATCGCCGGTAAGAGAGCTCGTGTGGTGTGTTTTGTCGAATAGTTTTGTGTTGTGTGGATGATAGATATTATATGATTCTCTCAAGTCTCAACGGAGTTTTGTGAGTTGCTGTGACTCTTTTTTTTTAACCAACCAAACATTTTCTTATATTTATTTGTTTTATTTTTGGTAAATACTCATCTCTCATTTTTGTTTCATTAATCTATAAACCATGTGATATTTAAAACTTTAAAAACTTGTTTTTAAATATTTATCGTTTGTAAATTAAAAAAAAATATTAGGCCTCGGCAAAAAAACCAACCCGAGCAAGAAAAACAGAAGCCAACCCGAAAAGTTTTATCCGAATCCGAATCCGTATCCGTAATTTTATCCTATTGGAGTGTAAGTGTATGTACTCGTGAGTTTTAGGTAAAACTCAAACCCGAAATAAACTCAAGTATATTAAAAATTATAGATTTTAGAAATTTTTAGTTTAATGATATATTTTAGTTTAATTATATAACAATTTCATATATAATTTCAAGTTAATTGATTAATTTTTATATTTTTAGATATAAACTTACATTAATTATGAATATTTTTATGTATTATTTTAGTTAAGTTTAAAATTTTTAGTATAATTTTAGATTAAATCGGTAATAATTTTATATTTCCAACACAATTTCTATTAATCAGATGCAAAATTTAGGTCTTCACGTTTAAAAACCCAATCCGAATTTAAGTTTTCATGTACCCGAATAAACCTTTTGGCCACAATAACCCTTAACCGAATGAGTATCCGTTATTTTCGGTTTTTTGTCGGGTTTTATAGAGGTGTACCCGAACTGATCCGAACCCGAAAGGATTATACCCACAACCAAACCGAATTTTATAAATTATTTCATTGTAGTGTCTAACCCTCCACCCGAAAAATTCGAACCCGAATGGGTTTTATCCGAATCCGACCCGCCTATCCGAACGCCCAAGGCTAAAAAATATATATACATTTCCCTCTCGTTTACTCTTAATTTTTTTTATCTATTAGTAGCTTTTGGTTTAATATATATATAAACACAATATTTATATTACGTATGAAGTTTGTGAACGAATTATAAATGCTTTATAATCTTGTAGGAACAAAACAAGAAGCATGTGTTAGTCGATACTAAAAGGCTTAAAGCTGCCATAAATGTAGTTGCAGAGTTGATAACTTCTATGGCAAATAAAATGAAGTTTCACTTTTTCTCACGAGTTTCATTTCACCCATTTCATTAGATAAAAACCATTCTCCTTCTTCATATTTTCATTCACTCTCTCAATTCAAGATATGTCTAAACACAATGTTTTCTCAAGGAGACTTGTTACTTGTTTAGCTTCCCCTAAGATCTCCTTGAATATCTTGTGTCTCGTCGTCACAGTTTTTGTTCTTCTTCAAATCTGGTCATTTCACACTACCTTACAACCCATTTTACTCCCTCCTTCACTATTAACATATCTGAAACAACAACAAGGGCCTGAACATGTATCTGAGAACAAGACAGCTTACTTGGTGGAGAAGCTACGTGACTCAGTAACATTCCTTCCTCTTAAAGATCTTCGTTTTGCAAACAAGCCACTTGAAGGTCATACATGGTTTATGAGCTCTCTATACGATAACCAAACCAAAGGTGAGGTTCAATATCAAGAGTTTCCTTCACAATCTTCAAAAGGAAGGCTTTTGTGTTTGAAAGGTGTTGATGATCATGATGGGTCATGGAACTACTATGCATTAGCTTGGCCTCAAGCTCTTCCTTTCAATGCCAGTTTCCACAAGGGCTTGACATTTGTTTCCTATAATCATTATGATTACAGTAACATGTGGCATGGACTATCCTCTGTAGTCCCTTTTATTGCTTGGAGCTTAAGAAACCAATGTGAAAGACCTCAAAGATGGGTTTTATACCATTGGGGAGAACTCAGGTTCAAGATGGGGAACTGGTTAAACGAGATCATCACAGCTACATATAGTCAAAACCAAGAATTTTTACGGTTCACTGATGAGAATAGACCGGTCTGTTTCGAGAAAGCAATTGTTATGAGACACAATGAAGGTGGAATGTCTAGGGAAAGAAGAATGGAAGTCTTTGATCTCATTAGATGCAAAGCTAGACAGTACTGTAACATAACCATGTCCAAACCGCAGATTGGTATGACATTACTTATGAGAACTGGACCAAGATCGTTCAAAAATGAGTCAGCTGTGATCAATGTCTTTAAAAGAGAGTGTAAAAGAGTTAAAGGGTGTGAACTAAAGGTTTATTATTCGAATAATCTAACATTTTGTGAACAAGTGAAGCTGATGAGAATGACTGATGTGTTAGTATCACCACACGGAGCACAGCTGACTAATCTGGTTCTAATGGATAGGGAAAGTAGTGTAATGGAGTTTTTACCTAAAGGATGGCTTAAGCTTGCAGGAGTTGGTCAGCTTGTGTATCAATGGGGAGCTAACTGGTCTGGAATGAGACATGAAGGTACATGGCATGATCCAGTTGGAGAAATATGTCAGTTCCCTGAAACTGATAAGCGATGTATGTCAGTCTATAAAAACGGTAAGATAGGATACAATGAGACTTACTTTAGCTCTTGGGCCAGAAGCGTTTTGGATAAAGTTAGAACAAGAAAGATGGAAGAAGATGTTGTAGAACGTAACCACAGTCATGGTTCGTTATGTGGATGTTGATGCAAGTTTAGGCAAACCAAAATACTCAAGACTTATCACTTAAGAGTTATGAGTATGTTTTGTTTATACAACAAACTTATATTCAAACCAGGAGAAACAAAATGATAACACACTAGTCTCTTAAGAGTAGCGACAACAAGACTCAGACATATGAATAAAAGACTTTTTAACATATCACATGTGATATGATGTTTCTATTAAGTATGAAATAAACTCTATGAAGATAGAGATAGTGATTCAGCACCAAACTGACCGGTCTTTAACAGCGATTCCACTGCCTTCTTTCTTACCTCTGCTTGCTTCATAATCGAGTGTCCATTTCTCGAATGTACAATCAACAAAGTTATAGTATCCACCATGAAGAGACAATGATCCTTTTAACACTTTCTCTTCTATCCATGGGTAACCAAGCAACCTTTCTAATGAATGATTTATCGAAGCCTGCAGGTTTATATTATACACATAAGTTCATTGATTAACATAAGGTGTAACTTCCACTGATTTACCAAAAAGACATCACCTTTTCACAATGTTGGCACTGATGATCAAAGTGAAGGTTTGAGGCAACAGCTTTAGTGCTTTCCTTCGCCTTCTTCCCCGTGATTACCCAGTTTTGAATGAAGCTACTGTTTAACATGGTAATGCAATTTGGCATAGATTAATGTTTTTTTTTCAATGGAATGAATCAAGAACAGGGTAAAAACCTGGAATCAACTTCATCTTTCATGCCCATTAAAGCTTGAATTCCTCCACAGCGGCTATGACCAATGATTAAGATGTTCTCCACCTATAAGTTTATCAGTGAGACAAGAATTGTAATGAATGTATATATAAAAGTATAACTACACATTGTGTTTATGTGGTGTATGTTGCCTTGAGATTTGAGTTAAAGTGAGAAGAAGAATCAACTCTATAGAAAGCCATGAAATAAACAGAACCCTGAACAGTCATAGATACTTACATTAAGAGTATTCACAGAGAACTCGAGAGCAGCTTTTGTTTCAGTAGGTCCAGACTTCACACAACAGGCCAATGCAGTTAGATCAAATGTGAAGGAACCAACCCATAAAACAAAAGAGAGTGTATACCTCATATGAAGGTACTAAATTTGCAATGTTACGAACAGTAAATGCTTCACCCGGTTGAAATCCAAGGATAGCAGAAGGACAAACCCTAGAGTCTGCACAAGCAATCACCAGAAACTGTTGCTTAAACTGTTAGTAACAATTTCTTTCTCCACCACAACAATTAAACAATAAGCATTAGAAAAATGTTTAAAAAGCTACCTTTGGAGATTGAGCATCTGCTAGACTTTTGAAGTGTTCCAAGTTATCCCTGCTCAAGAGTGTATCATCAGGTGAGAGGTAACAGAAAGGCAATAAATAATCCATAAACCATAGAAAAATCAAAAGACTGAAGACATATGGTTCTGTCACTTACATGTACTTAAGCTTCTTGAAGGAGAGGAACCGTTGTTTCATGTCATCAAATACATCAGTGTTGTTTTCTCTATCAGTTATAACTCTATTAGCTTCCTGAGTCAGTCCAGGTGTCTTTCCTGAAGCCATCATTTGCAAGTTCAGAGCTTTTCTTCTGCAAAAATCACCAAAATAAATCTGAACATTTTGGATATAACAAACAAAATCTCCATAGAGAATTTTACATTTAAGCATTACAAAACAAAACCTTTTTGACAAACCTGAAAACGACATACCACTTATAACACCTAAGAAACTAAGACATACGATGTACTAAAGAAAGGGGTCCCAAGTCACAACAAAAGAACAATGCAATCACCATGTAATTTCTCTTTAGATGCATCATATTATATTTTCAATACTAAATGATTATTAGATAGAGTAGCAATCCAAATAAAAATTACTGATCATTATCCCAATCCCAAACTGAAAAGTTATTAAAGTCCAGAAATTACCTGAGAGGAGGAATTCTTAAGTGGGTTTTCTCAGTTTCCTTTAAATTGTGCTTGGAACCAAAGATCTGAATCAAAAAGCAGCAAAGTAAGTAAACCCATGAAGATGAAATAGTATGAGAAGAGGGAGAGACAAAACAAACCGCTTGGGATTGCAGATTAGTGAGTGACTTGGAAGAAGTATGATCATGGGAGATAGAGAAATGCGAGGGAATGGCTGCCATGAAATAGGTGTAGAGAGAAAAGTTTGGTATTTCGAATCTGGATCAACAAGGCACAAGGCATCTGAAGAGCCTTCATTTGGAAATTTAAAGTTAAAATTTTTATCTTTTGGTAAGAAGTGGTTGTGATTGCATTTCTCCAACAAAGACGGAGAAACCAAAGTGCTTGTTGTCAACAGTGTTGTGTCACTTTTAGACCCCACTCACACGACACAAAAACAGCATGAAGTTAATTCAAGAAGAAAGAAAACAGCATGATTTGTAAAC
Source organism: Leavenworthia alabamica (assembly GCA_000411055.1). Classification (NCBI taxonomy): domain Eukaryota; kingdom Viridiplantae; phylum Streptophyta; class Magnoliopsida; order Brassicales; family Brassicaceae; genus Leavenworthia; species Leavenworthia alabamica. The sequence goes on from KE157311.1 coordinate 21,379, forward strand.
ATATCACAAAATCTCAAATTTCACATAAGAAACCCTAATTTCATGAGTAAAACATTAACCAAGCGCTAAACAATATGAAGATTTGAAACTTGTATAACATAACAGAGTAATATTCAAAATGAAACCTTTGTGTACATTTTGTTATACTTATCAACTTTTAAACTTACAAAACCAACTGTAAAAAAAACACTCTTTGAACTTGACAAGAGTGATAGCTTTGATATGCACAATCATGGAACTAGTTACCACTATAAGAGCTAGATCTCTTCAAGAAACTTGACCTCTCAACTCCAATATTGCATCTCTTCACTTTCTCTTTACCTCTACCAACAACTTCACTTACTCTTAAACCCGATAACGAATCCAACGACACTGATCGTCTCACTCGCTGCTGCGGCACCACACCATCATATCTAACAAACTCATCTCTTTCTTCCTCTATTTCTCCATTTTCTTCTGGCATATTCACATGGATCTCCTCTACACTCTCATCATTACTCACCAAGACAATAGGAGCACGACAAAGTGGACAATTCGTGTGTGATCTAAGCCAAGTATCAATACAAGAAAGATGAAAAGCATGTTTACACTTTGGTAACAATCTAAGTGTTTCATCTTCTTCAAACTCGTTTAAACAAACTGAACAATCTGTTCCTTCCACAACACCATCTTGCTTACTATACTTACAGACTTTGATAGAACTTATAACACTTGGATTCAACCCAATGGTTCTGATATGCCAAATCGGATGATCGATAATAGTTGGTGGCTCATCAAAATTCCAGATTCTATCCTCTCGTATGCTCCATCTTCTTGATGTTGTTAAAGATCTTCTTCTTCTATTGTAATACTTGTAGCAGATAACAAGTAAAGTAAGGAGAAACAGAGTTGTGATGATAGATGAAGCTGAGATGATCAAGGTCTTCTTTAAGTTGTCGTCGATGTGGTGAATCATCGGAGGTGGAGATAGACTTGTAGATACGAGGAAATTGCAGATGGAAGGACACTTGTCAAGACAAAAGGATGAACAAGATCCATATTTGTTAAGCTCCGCGACACAATCTAGTTTACAGAGTGAGTCTGATAAAGTTTCGTTGGTCGTATACTCCAACAGAAACTTGTGAAGGAGTCTCATGATTCTTGCTTTAAGATCATCAACAAGCTAGAGAATAAGAGAGAGACATAGAAAGAAGAAGAAGAAGATAGTAGTCTTCGTTTTTGTTATCTCTTTTGCTTCCTTCCTTTAGAATCAAGTTTGGTCAACAAAAGTAAGTTGACCAAATCATCTTTAAATTAACCAAAATAATTAATTTTTTAAGATACATTACTGAGAAAACCAAACTATCTTTATTTGAATATTATTATTTCACCCTTATTAATATTGTTTTGGTAAAAAAAAGAAGCCTATAGCTAGTACTGGGAAGCGGATCNAAAATAAAATAAAATATAAGATAAATAATATTTTTAATATAAATAAAGATAAAAATAATATTAAAAAAAAATTGGCGGATTGCGGGTTAGCCCGCGAACCCACGGATCTCAAATAAAAAACCCGCGAAAAAATGAGTTGTAACCTGTGAGATCCACCAAATATGAGTTTAAAAATTAAAATTCAAATCCGCCATGCGGCAGGTTAAAGCCCGCGAATTCGCAGGTTAAAGACCACTTTCCCATAACTACCTATAACAACATCATTACAAAGTTTGTCTAATATTAAATTGTAGTATTAGTTTTATCTGGGTTAGGAGTAGTTGTTGACTCCTCTGTCTGGTGTGTGGTTGTGGTACAATAAAAGTAAAACTTATCTTTCTTAAGAAGTTGGCAAAGTGTTTTGGACCAACATGATCAATATTATAAGTCGGCAAGGTGTTGTTTGACCAAAATGCTTGCAAGTGAACAATCTGTGGGCATATTCTCAGCTTGTCCCACCACTTAATAAACTGCGTCCTCTGCCTTGTTGTTTATGTGGTGTACATATATGGACTTATTCTTTGTAAGAGCCAGTCTAGTTAAGAGCCTGATTTGCTCTGGCCCACACTGTACATGTTTATATTTTATATTTTTGATAATTGTTTACATTTTTTTTAAGAATAATGATTGTTTACATTTTTTTCTACATAATAAGATTTCAATCCAGAATATAAATACTGGATGAATGCTTCATTTTCATCTTAAGACCGTTGTCACACACAAGGTAATTACTGGATGAATGCTTCGGTTTTCAGTTTATTCGGTTCGGTTTTGGATAAAAAAAAAATTTCTGAATTCAATCCGATTAACTCAAATAAACCAAATAAATCTGAAAATTCATCTTTCGGTTCGGTTTATTCGGTTTAGTTTACACCGAATAAACCGAACNTAAACCGAATAATAATTCAAATCAAATCGAACATAACCGAAAATCGAATTAAAAATAAAAAAATTCCGATCGGTTTACTCACTTAAAACCGAATAAATCGAAACCAATCTAATTTGGTTTGGTTTATAGTGTAACCCGGCTTAACGCTTGGTTTGTTTTCTTTGAAGAAAACACTCCCTTTGTTATGGATATGTCGTCTATATAATAAAACCAAACCCATGAACTCAGATTTGTTTCAAAATTTCATAAAATTTGTTTTAAGTTAAAAATATTAGAACAATGGTTCCAAGTAAATTGTGATGGAGCTAATTAATTATATGTTTATATGTGTAAACAAAAATAAGTCATAGACTCATATTCTATTGGCGTATACCGCACATTAAAGATCTAGAATCTAACGGTGGTGGGACCAAAGCAACTAATCCCCATTGCTTTCTCAAAGGATGTGGTCCTCTTGGATTGAATCCGTTTAGAATTTATGACATCAGCCGAAGAAGAAGAAGAAGAAGACGTATGAGAGGGACGAGATGGGACACTGATGGTACGTACACGAGCCATAGCTTCTTTGTGGAGTAAACGAAGAGGGTAATTCCACCTAGCTACGCCTTGGTCTTTAAGCACTTCAACCGCCGCAATAGCCGTCGCCACCGCCCACGAAGCTTTCTTTCCGGCGTTCATCTTTAAGCTTTCTTTTGATCTTTGGATTTAGCTACAGAAAATGAATGTGTTCCAAGTTTACGTAGAGGTTTATAAAGGTAGGTTAGAGAACGTAACAAGAAGCTGATGAAGCCGCTAGTATTGTAAACTACTAAACAAGGAAGCTCCTGGTTTTGTTACTACAACGTTCTAGTTCCTGTCCTGTGGGCTTAATTACCAGTTTTCACATTAATTAATTATTTTCTTAATTCTTTTTTGACGGCAGAAGCACAAGGCCCAATACTAGCATAATACAATAAAGCCCAATACTAAGCATAATACAACAAAGCCCAATACTAAGCATAATACAATATGTTTGTATAGAAATACATCACTCGAGTGGGAAATTATTAACGTGTAGGAGCTAAGTTCATAACTTACACATATATGATTCATTACAAAACGATCATAAGGACATTTTAGTCTTTTATTTAGTTTGGTTTAACCGGTTTAGACTCAACAGTGTTTGTCTCAAGCTTTAACCGGATTTGTTAAAAGAAACAAGTTGTTTCTCTCTGTGCTTTTGAACAAGTGCTTTCAGATTCTTCACCTTTTCTTCTCCATCTTTGAAATATGCTCTTCTTCCATGTCCTTTTTATACAAAAATTACTTCTAAGATTCAGAATCTCAATCATGTACAAAAACAGATATAACCAACCATATAGGAAAAAAATATGAACTAACCAGGTATTAACCAATTGAAATCCAGGTTGATTAATTTTTCTACGTTCTCTAGCTGGAGAGGCACTGCCACAGACCCAATATTTAATTATTATGTTTTCTTGTAAATGATATTCAAAGAAATATAACAAAGATATAAGTTTTTTACCTGAACCGTGATTGTACTGCTCTAAAATGCTCAATCCAGATTCAGTCATTATTAAATGATCTCCAGTGAATAATGCCTTGAGTGGCTTATGGAACAAGCACACTGATCCCTGTGGTTTCATACAAAGCTCTTATTTCCCAATAATCATATTGAATTATCTTCACATTTGTTATATATGTTCTTGAAGTTGTACATACTTACTTGTGAATGACCAGGAGTGTGTATAAGCTCAACATCTTCATAGATACTCCATGGTCCACTTCCTTCCAGCTTTAACTCCACATCAGAGGTCAAAGGTTCAACCTAATAATATCACTTAATACTCTCAACTAAAATCTATCAGAGAGGTTGTGATAGATTAAAGAACATACTTCTTCAGAATGAAGAATTCTGGTAGACTTGAATCGATCTGCCCATTTCTTGTGATCAGCAACATCATCCCTGTACAATGAAGTAGCCTATTCTTGTTACAGAGATTACAAGAGAAAACATAAGAGTTAATTCCTTTTGGTGTTATCAACTCTTACTTGTGTGTCAAGAACATGTAGCGAACACCACCCATCATCTCAATCTTTTTAGCTAGTTTCTCCACGTACCTGGGACTACAACAAACATCAAAACTTGGTATGTCAGTTGTGTCAGGTTAACTGTCATATCAAGAACAACATCTACAATGTATAAGTTACTAAACAACAAAGAAAATAAGAATCCATTTATGCTTTGCAAGGGCATATACCTATCAACAAGAATATTTCCCTCATGATGAAGGATCAAGTAGGAAGTTGCTCCATACGATTTTTTGGAATGAAACCCGCAATGAAAAACGCCCTGAGAATAATACAAATTTCAAAAGTTGTTAGCCTCATAAGACAACATGTATGTATATATAAGAACATGGTAGTATTGAAAGGTATGAGTTTTAAGTTGAGCTTAATCAGTTAAGAACTTAAGATGGTTGTATCCACAGCTACTCAAAAGTCAAAACCTAAAGATAAAATTTCAAACTATTTACAAGGTATGCTTAGTTAACTTGTTAATAACCATCATTAAACAAAGAAAGCTTAAGGGATGAGAAACTACAGGAAGTGTGTCTTTGTCCACCGCAAGTGGAAAGGTCTCTTGAGCTTTCCCTATGTCAGTAGGTGGAGTTTCAGTACGAATGGAGCCCGTTGGACAAGACAACAAGGCCTGTAAGAAACAAGAAACCATGAGTCTATGGCATTCTAGCAGACATTTCCACATGCAAAAATAGATAAAAACTGAAAGCTATATAAAAAAGGATTAAGTAAAAGTAGCTGTTATACCTGAAGAGCATTGAGCCTTTCCTCATTACAGGTTGGTTGTTTAACAACCGCAGACTTGTTGTCTACTCGAGTAAACACTTCCTGTGAAGATAAAGCAGAAAAGGGCTGTTTATGAAATTGACTAAACAAATGTTAAGAGGGAAGCAAGGTTTTTGCTCTTGCAGCTGCTTAAGCTTCACAAGAAACAACTGTAGCATGAACATTCTAGTTTATGTTCTATTGCAGTGATAGTGATTATATCAGATTATATGTTCTAAATGTTACTTCCCAGCATTAAATGGCAAGACTTGTGAAACTTTCAAAAAATCAAACCAAAATTCAGACTTAGTATATTCATCTTTAAGATCAAGACTAAGACATGGACTTCATGAAGATTCACAACTGTTTAAATCCATGGAATTATTCATCAAGCTCATAGGACCTTACCGGAACCATCCAGCGACATGTATCACAATCAATACAAGTATGATCTGCAAAAACCGATTGAGAGAGAGTTATTGATCTATCTTTGTTTCGATTAGCTAAAATAAAAATGCAAAGAGGCTTTATTTACCGACGAATATATCTCCTTGGACGTTCTGAGAGCGTCGTCTAGGATTCCCTTGGCTTGTCACTTGAACTGCTTTGATAGATCCAAATACTCTCCTTCCATTCCAACTAAAAGAGGAAACTTTCGATGAAAAGATCGCTTCTTCTGAACGTAGACGACACGAGAACGAAGAAATCGCAAAGGAAGTAGCTAAAGCCATGACTAGTTCGTTTTTTTTCTCTGTTTGATCTTTGCTAAGTATAGTAGTAGCAGAGTCGTATTTAATAACTCATCTTGAACTTTAGTACACTATGAAACAAGTGTAGTAGCAGAGTCGTACTCAATAACTCATCTTGAACTTTCGTACACTATGAAACAAGTGTAGTAGCAGAGGCGTACTCATCTTGAACTTCGCAGTTGACTAAACTATTTATTTATTCTAACGAGGACTTGATTTACGGTTAAGCTAATTTCATTCGGTTCAACCAACAGAACCGGTCTGAGTCATTCTCAATTTGGGTATAAAGTGAGTTTAAAAGTTTAATTCAAATTCCAGTGTCTCAAATACCAAAGCCAATGCAGAGTTAATTGTTTTAAAAATTACACTGAGATGTTTCTCCAAATTATCAAGACTAGGACCCAAGTTATCTCTAAGAATGAAAAAATTGATATATCTCTGCAAAAATCATGATAACTATGCTTCAATATAGTGGATATGACTGGTTTACGAGCTAACCTTCCATCTTGTATTCTCATGTGGTTGCTTAGTTACATCTTTTGGTTCCCATTTAACATTTTGGTCTTTACGGTTTGAGAAGAATCTGTATCTCAGAAGTAAAGAATTAGTCATGACACCTAGAGAGCTAACACCCATGAGAGCCCCTGCCATTGATGGAGTCAACATGGTTCCTGTCAATGGCAATAACACTCCAGCCGCAATTGGGATTCCTACCTACATAGGTTATCAAATATATAAAACAAGAGATATTATTATTAACTCGTTAGATATTTCACACAAAGCAAGAAGATTATAACATGAAAATGTTGAACAACTTACAATGTTATACCCAAATGCCCACCAAAGGTTTTGCTTCACAGTCTTCATGGTTTGCCTACTCAGATCCAACGCATCAAGCAACTGCGTAGATAGAAATCATGTAACTACTAACTAAATGTGTCTGAATTCAATAAAAGCCAAAAAGAAACATCTATAATCGTTGATTCAGTAACAAAATGCAGTTTCCTAATGCTAGCAATTTTATGTATTAATACATCATACAACTAGATGAAGATGCATAATGAAAACTCCACAAATCTTTAACATTTGCTAAGTTTAGTAAGAAGTTAACTTCCATTTGTACATTGATGTGCACTAAATAGCATATATAGAATCAGAGATCACACTTCATAGAACAATAAAATGAAAAAAAAAGTACAGTGGTTATAGAGGATAGTATGAGAAACCTGTGTTAACCGATTGCCCATTAAGACAACAGGAGACACCTCACTGGCTGCTCCTGCACCACCACCCATGGCCACTCCAACATCAGATGATGCAAGAGCAGCAGCATCATTTATTCCATCTCCCACCATTGCAACAATCTTATTATTTTTCTGAAGTTCATTGATAAAATTCTTTTTCTCTGCTGGTTTAACTCCTGCTATAACCTGTTTAATAAGTTAGATCAGGCATTGTCTTTTGACACTATATCTGACTCGCGAAATACCACCTTTTAAAGAAGTTTTATTGATCTATGTAAAGAAAAGAACATACACGTTCTGGATGAATTCCCACGACAGAAGCTACATAATTGGCAGCATTCCTCTTGTCACCAGAGAGCATGTACACATCAATTCCCTGGCGAGTCAAATTTTCAACAACTTGAGCAGCATCTTCCCTGATTTTATCTTCAAAACGGATGACTGCAGCAAGTGTATTATCTACCCCAATATACACAACTGACTGATTGTTAAATTCATGCTCTTCTAATGCATGCAATGAGTTCCTGGTGGCTCCATGTCTGCATACCGCAAGAGTGAATTAAAAAGAGAAGTTTCTGTCTTTTTACAGTTTAAAATCTCGGAAATTCCTTATGTTTGATCAGAAATATTCTTCATCATATATTATTCATTCATTATTCAGCCCCACATATCCTACAAATACTTTATGGTTAAATATGTAGAATCCTATGCAGAAAAAATGATACATAGAATCTTGATTTGTGGTCAAGTAGCAGAAGTAGGTAAAAATTGTGACGGCAAGGATATTAACATAAAAGATGTATGAGACTACAATAGTTAATCATCAGGTGCCAAATCACTCCTAAACTGTAGCAAACCACTTATACAAAGGATGAACAGATACCTCTGAACCCACTCTAGAGTCCCAACTGTAACCCTTTTGTTGTTGACAATAGCAACAGCACCAGACCCTGGTTCTTCAGTAAATGTTCCATCCTCTGCCTGCAGTGATGGATGTTCATTAACTTCATCAAACTAGAGCTTTAATTATTATTTATAAATTATAATCCTACCTTCATAGTTTGACAATTGTGTGCCCGGGCTGCTTTTATAATCGCTTTCCCAACAGGGTGAGTAGTGTTTGATTCAACAGCAGCTGCTAACATCAAAACCTCCTCTTTTGACCAAGTATCATTCAAATTGTCTCTGCGTAAGAACATGAGGATCAGATATTTTCACAAAGTGACAAAACGCAAAACTCTGTGGAAACTTCGAGAACAAAAAAACTAATCTGACTCAGTACAATGCTTCAATTAGCAATTATTTACAAGTATCAAAGAGGTGTGCTCATAAATACAAATAATATCAAGCCTGACAAAGCTTTTAGCATAGGCACATAGGTAACCCACACATAACGGAAATGATCTAAGCATTAATATACCATTGAAGAAGACATAGATCATTATATTTCGAATCAGCAAAGAGCCTAACCTGGGATCTTCAGGAATGATAACATCAGTCACAACAGGGTGTCCCTTTGTCAGTGTCCCAGTTTTGTCGAAGACAACAGTATCAACTGAGGAAAACTTTTCAAGAATATCACCACCACGAAGAAGTAATCCTCTTCTTGCACCTAATGATGTACCAACCTAAAGAATGTATCCGGTTTCCAACATCTTACTCTGTCTGACTCAGCAGAAAAAATTGTTTATTCAGTAGAAAAATTTACCAGCATTGCAGTTGGCGTAGCCAACCCAAGGGCGCATGGACAAGCCACAACCTGTATCCAAAGAAAGGTATGATTACTAAAAGATGGAGAAGGGTAAAACAAGAGAAATATGATGGTAACTATAAAATTAAAAAGTCTAAATCCTGAATCATACAAAATAGTATTGAGGGAAAAGGCGCCTCTCAGTCAAAGAATATTTTACTTTATGCAACTGTATCCACTAGAACTTGGAGGGAGAAAAACTCATAATCTCTCATACTATATAACATTTATCTTGTGCAATAGAAAGAAATATTAGAAGCATACCAGGACGCTGCAAGATAGTTGAAGGGCCAAAGACATTGGGCTCCCGTTATGCAAGGCAGAAGGAAGAACATGTGCACCAAATACATTCCAGAATGTAAATGTAGCTGCGGAAAGTGCCATCACTCCATATGTGAAGCGCCCTGCTACCTGTAATTGCAAAAAAGGTTAGTCCTGGTTAAATCAAGATATGCAAATAAAAGCAAATTTGAAACATTCAACTCAAAGACAACCACCAAAAAATGTCTTCTTCTACATAAACTACGCGACAGTATTTTCTCAGGAGGATCTTATTTAAAAACTACTAAATCGCTGGGGTTATACAGCATACTGGAATTTCTAAGAGGATATATAAAATTACAATACTATGTGCGCCAAACAGGGAAATCAAGGACAATGCAAGCTGATATAAAATGCAGCTTCTCTACTAGGAAAGAGAGGAGAGACCTTGTCAACCAAATGCTGTACTGGAGCTTCTCTACTCTGAGCCTCTTCAACCAGACGAATAATGTCCCCAACTGCAGTTTCACCTCCTGATCTGTGCACTTCAACAGTAAGAGTTCCATTCAGGTTGATAGACCCCGCTGCGACTTGACTCTGGCCAAAGAATTTTTAACAAAAAAACTTAGTTACATCTACATAAATTACCATGAGCTGAATAATGTCCAAAGTTAATGAAATGTATAATATGTGCAAAGAGACACGAGATATAGATAGGGGTGGAGTAGAAAGTTACCCCTGGGTCTTTTGTCACTGGCAATGGTTCACCAGTGAAACTTGACTCATCAATGGTGCTTCTACCTGACTTGACAATACCATCTGCTGGAACTCGATCCTGGATAAATAAGGAGAGCATAACCCATGCATCAATGACAAAGATACACGAAGAAAATAAAAAATAAGATGTTCGTCCTCCTAATAACAACATACTATGCATGAGAATGAAAATTCTCTCTTCTTACTCCTGGTAGTATGACGACTAGATCACCGACAGAGAGACTATTACATGGAACCTCAACAGTTGAATTCTGCAGACCACCATCAATTAGAAGGCGAGCTTTTGAAGGCAAAACACTCAGAAGGCCAGTCATGTCACTGGTGGCTTTTATTTTAGCTCTCTGTTCAAGATTCCTTCCCAGCAATACAAAAGCTATTAACATAACTGGTTCCTCAAAAAATGTCTTCCAGCCCTGGTTGTCAAAACAGTTTTACAGGTTCATAATATCAGCCATCAATCGCAAGAACCAATACAGATATGGAGGTCAAAGGTAGTTGCATATATAATGTTTAGACCAAAGCTTCGTTAAGAATTGAATAAAAGATTATTTCCTTAGGAAAGTAGAGGCTGTTAGGGAAAGGGTATTTAACTTACCAATTTTGGAATCATGGCTGCTAGTGAGCTAACAGAAAACGATGACAAAGCCCCAAGACCAACTAGCGTATTCATGTTTGGAGAACCTTTTAAAAGGCTCTTGACACCATCAAGTACTAGTTTGCGCCCAGGACCAAGCAAAGTAATTAAACATAAGGACACATGGAACCCCGTTGAATGGATTGCATGAATCCAGGGAGCATTAATCCCAAGAAAGTGAGTTAAATGGCCAACCAAGCATACAGCACATAGGGCCCATGAAACAGCAAGCTCACGGCCTGTAAAGTAATCAAGAGGTATTCAAATCTCAGAAACAAAACATCAATTTCCTATAACAGCATATCGAATTTCCGGAAACCATTTTTACCACTCTCTTTTAAGCGAGCCTGCTTGTCTTTTATCTTTGTTTCGAAAACTTTGAAGAAATTCTCTGTCACCAAATCTGGATCAAAGATAGATACTTAGCGCTATACCAAGAAAGAAAGCTGTAAAATATCACGACCCAGAAAAGAAGGGGCATCCAGATACTTTCTGCGACTGATAAGCATAACCTATAACTTACCATGTAAAGAACAAAACAGTACTCTGCAATAAAGGATAACAAAGAACAAACCAATACTCTACAATAAAGAGAACAAAGAAAAGAGTTTGTGACGAATTACTTCAGCCCCTAGCCAAGCTAAAATGCTGTATCAAGTGGACAGGTCAATTTAGAAAACCGTGTTTGAATGAAAAATCAACATGAAAACGTAAATCAAATGCACTGGAGTAGTACGAAAGTTAACTTTCAATGTAAAATTTTGGAAAGTCTGACCATTATAGAACACCACTACATAGTTATGCTGTCTGTTTCAGAGTAGTCATGACACCAATGGAAAACATAAAATAAATACACAGACGGTTTATCGCAAGGACTGACAACAAATTCTACATAATTGAAACCACTTGCTCCTGAAATTTATGTTTACAATCCACTCGCCATTAGCAGCTGCTCTTAATCATCTGTTCAAGGAGAAGCAATTAAGTTAGTTTCCTTAAAACAAACCCACAATAGACACAAATCAACAACTGAAAATTTCAGATCCCTTCAAACAAAGAACATACCATAACAATAATGATTGCTGCTGGAGAAATATTTTGTACTATCAGGGCGCAAACTCTCCTGCAATATCTTCAGGAACTTCCCCTACCCCACAAGTATCCACCGATTTGCAAAAAGATGATGAGATTTTTATTTTTTACTGCCAGTTAATTAGCCTTATTGAAGCACTTAAACTTATGGCACTACATTTCCAAATAAAACATAATGCACAATCAATCATCTTACTAGCTAACCTTTCAACTCCAAATCTGCTACCTGATTGATTCCAAAGGAACCTATTCCTAGACACTAGACTACAAAAAGTTCAGAAAAACTTAAACACAACGAAAAAGATAAAATGCAGGAACTGCACGCCAAAGAAACAAACAAAAGCTGCAAGATTGAGTCTACAAAAAAAAGACCTAAACAAACATTTAAGGAAAAATTAGTGCCCCCTCCACCTTTGCTTATGTTAGACATGCATTTTTCAGAAAAAAAAAGAGTGCTTCCTAAATGGAAACTGCAGCGGTCTCTCACCTCGAGGAGTAGACTGAAAGCCACAATTGGTGAGATGATTTGCAAGCGTCTCGCCTAAACTCTTTTGCCAATCAGGTACACTTTTAGCTTCTTGTACAGGCCACACTATTGCTGTCTCGGTGGTGAGGTTAACACTAGCAGAAGCAACTTGAGGCTATTACATCAACAAAAAGGAAACCACAAAAAAAGAGAGCTTTATAATCAAAATACTCGATCAACCATTCCCTGAGAGCAAAACACTTCTTAAACTTACTTGGCTTTCCAGTATTTTCTTGACACTCGCTGAACAACCTCCACATGTCATGCCCTTCAATTAAGTAAAACAACGATGTTGGTACAGGAGTGAATTCAAAATCATCAAGAATAGAGAGAATAAGAGAAAACTCACTCCAACATCGAGGATAATGATATCTGAAGAAGGAACAGAAACACTATCACTTGCTCCAGCACCTAATTTTGACTTGGAATCACCACTATCAGATCCTCCACCACCACCTCCGCCACTTCCACCATTGAACCCACCAAATCCAGCACCACCGCCACCTGAGATGTTCCTGAAAGACGGCGATGAACTTGACAAACACTGCAAACGGTGTTGGATTACCGGCAAAACAACAGCTCCCAAACTTCTCAAAGCAGAAGAATAACAAATCGAATTCGACGAAGTAAGACGAGTGGCATGAAAACCACCAAGACGACGCACGGCAGGAGAGGAGCGAGCGAGCAATAGAGGACGGATATGTCTACCGCTGGAGAAATGACGATTAAGAGCTTTAGAAATAGTGAGTAGAGGCAATGAAGGACCACCAGTTCTAGCCATCGCTGTGGCCGTGGTGGCTGAGAAAGCAGAGAATGTAGACTCCATAGAACTAGCAAGTAATTCTAAAATCTCTCGAGTTTCGTTATCTTTTGTTAGGTGTGTTCTCTGAAACGAGTGGTGTCAGGTATGAAAAGGTTCAAACTTCACAAAGTCAAAATTTTACATCAAGATTTGACTTTTCGTTAACTGAGTCAAAAATTTTATCAAAAATACTTACTTGGCCATTTTTCCCCAAACTATAAAGTATTATATGAAACTGAAATTTACCAATTTATTCATAATACTAAGTTGGCCACTTAACATATTGAAGACTATAAGAAACCCAAGACAAAAAAAACAACAATGTTTTTAACTTTCAAGCTCAATTACTTAAACTTGGCAACTTTATAAAGAGCCTCTATTCACACATATATCTTAACTCGGACAAGTATTGTCTTAACCTCTAGACTCCAATAGATGACAGACGATTCCCGGAACCAAGTCTTCTCTTTCGCAGACGCTCTGCTATGATGAACGCAAGCTCCAGAGATTGAGAAGCATTGAGCCTTGGGTCACAGTGTGTGTGGTAACGTGAGCTTAGATCGTTGTAAGTGATGGTCCGCGATCCTCCTACGCATTCTGTCACGTTTTGTCCCGTCATTTCTAAATGAACCCCACCAGGGAAGCTACCTTCTTGATCATGCACGTCAAAGAACGCTCTCAATTCCGCCTGATACACACCATAATGAATGGATATGAATTATATACAGTCTCGAATGATAAAGTAAGTAGGAGTTATTACCCTGATTGCATCGAAAGAACGAGTTTTTAGCCCACTTGGAGACATGATGGTGTTTCCGTGCATTGGATCACTAACCCAAGTCACAATCTGACCGGCTCCACGTACTGCTCTGATCAAATGAGGAAGCTTGACTCGCATATTCTCAGCTCCCATTCTTACTATAACCGTAATCCTTCCAGGCTTGTTTTGAGGGTTTAGTATCTCTATTAGCTTCACAAGTTCACTAGGGACCATTTTATCACTCACCTGCATCAAAGTACACCAATCACTATCTGTTCATTTCTCGTACAAGAATCCATTTTAGATTCTTTGTTGGGTGTTTTCTAATTTCTTTACTACTAAGCAATGGACAATAGCGAGGTACCAACAGTTCTTGAGTGGATAGACCATCATATAGATTTCACACAAAGTTTGGTTATTCCTGAACTTTTCAATGCTAAGAACAAAGCTATGAAACTGTTACTCCTATTCCAATTCATTAAACCAAGAGGCTTGATGATCATGTACCTTGATTCCTAGGGGGTTAGCAATTCCCCTCAGAAACTCAACATGCGCACCATCGAGTTGGCGAGTTCGTTCCCCAACCCAAACCATGTGAGCAGAGCAGTCATAGTAAAGTCCAGATGTTGAATCCTCTCTTGTGAGTGCTTGCTCATAAGGCAGTAACAAACATTCATGAGATGTCCAAAACTCAGTAGTAGTCATGATCGGATGAGCATTGGTAAGTCCAGCTGCTCCCATGAATCCTAAAGCCTCATCAACTCTATTGGCCAATTCACGGTACCTGTTTAGTCACAACACAAAAGAAATAAGAAACCGTTTCTGAATCAAGAAAAAGCAATTGGTTTAACATCATAACATATAAGACTATACACAAAGAGAGAAGTTTACGAACCTGTCACCTTGTTCACTATGTTGAGTGAAATCAAGATTCCACTGGCTAACTCTCTGCATAGCTGCATAACCTCCAGTTGCAAATGCTCTTAAGAGATTCAAGGTAGCTACAGATTGTGTATATGCTCTAACCATTCTATGAGGATCCGGAATCCTCGATTTCTCATCAAAAGCATCACCGTTTATGTTATCTCCTCTGTAACTCGGAAGCTTCACTCCATTTTTCTCCTCAAAAGGGTCTGATCTCGGCTTAGCAAACTGACCAGCCATTCGTCCCACCTGAAATTTCATAAAAGTCAAAAACGTTCCATAACCAAATCAACACACATAAGATCCATAAAAATTCAAGTTTGAGTGTAAAAATTCGACCTTGATAACTGGCAACTGGCCACCAAACATGAGAACAACACCCATCTGAAGAAGAACCCTAAAGGTATCTCTAATGTTATTAGCATTGAATTCCTTAAAACTCTCAGCACAATCACCACCTTGGAGCATAAACGCTTGACCCATGGCTGCTTGACCAAGCTTATCCTCCAGTTTTCTTGCCTCACCAGCAAACACTATAGGAGGAAAAGAAGAAAGCGTCTGTAGAACCGATTCGAGATCTTTCTGATCTGGATATTCCGGTAACTGCAAAGCTTTCATCGATTTCCAACTGTCCAAACTCCATTTGGCCGAAACAGAGGCTGATTTGAAAGATTTCTTAGGATCAGTTGAATGAACGGCGTAGACGGGGGAGAAAGAGATCGGACGGTGAGGACAGTGACGGTAGGGTAAGAACGACTTAGTCGTCAGAGGAGAAGAAGCGTTTAGAATCACCATCGTTGGTTTTGCTTTGAGATATGATCAACGACTGGTTCGTTCGCCACAGGATAGAGATTAGAGAAGACCCAAAAAAAATGATATTTATAGCCTCAAATTAATTAATTAATTAATTATGTAAGAAAATAGTAGCCACATATGTCCGAAGCGAACACATCTGACTAAAACAGAAGGTTACCACCGGTTGTAATAATATCTTCTTCAAGTCTCTTTATCGTCTACTCTTAAACCATATGTAACTGTTGTGTTACAGACTTCACTGTTTAAAGTTATGGCTGATCATTTGATTCTTTCTCTTCAACCTCCTCCTTTCCTGATCTTCCCTTCTTCTCTTCACCGTCAATGGAGTTTCTCTCGGAGATTTCTCAGTGGAATAAGATCCTTCAAACTACAACTGGCTAATTCCACTTCCTCTTCTTCTTCTCTTCTTCCACCGCCGAATTCTGCTTCGGATAAGCTCGATCTCGTGTACACCACTCGTAAGCCGTGTTTCATCTTCTTCTTCTTCTTTAGCATTTAAATTTTACTTTTTTCCCTAATTTTTCTAAGTGTCTGAAGCTTCAACGACTAGATTATCACTAACTTTATGTAGAATTCAAGTATCAAACATGCATTTTTTATTTACATAACATATGAGCTCTATTCTTGTATTGATAGTTTTTTGGATCTGCAGAGCTTAATGATGGAAGTCATATCTTTCGGTTCGGGGATGCTAATGAAATTGACAAGTTTCAACAAGCTAAGATTGCAGCAGAGGCCAGTGAAGTTTCAAGGAAACAAGATCTTGATCAAGTTTCTGAATTGAATGAAACTTTAGATGTGAAGAAAAAATCAGTCAGTTCTAGTATTGAAACAGCTTCTGAGAAAGAGGAAAGAGCTGCTTCATCCAATCTTGGTAGTGTCATTAAAATCAAGGATCGTAAACGTGTTCGTTCTCCTACTAAGAAAAAGAAAGAAACTTTAACTTCTGTGGATGTATCTGGGAGCCAAGATCAAGTTGAAGCTAACAATGCTAGTGTGTCCACTCTGAGCTCCATTGTTAGTGTAGCTGAGCCTATTGCTACCAGCTCTATTGAAGAAATATTGACGGTTGAGTCAACATATAATGTAGCAGAGCCTATTCCTACTAGCTCTACTGAAGAAAAAGTCGTCATTTCTGAGAAACTCGAGCCAATATATGAGAATAAAATCAAGGTTGAGTCATATAATGTAGAGCCTCTTTATTTTCAAGTCATGGAGAAAGGTTCAATTAATGAAATAAAAGACTGTGAGACAAATGGTTATCAACCAATCACTGAGGATCATATAGAGGTTCAAACAAGTCCAAGATCATCGATCTCGCAGTCCACTGAAAAAACGGATGTGAGGGAAAACTCTATTGAAACTTTTGAAGCAGAGGAGAATCTTGTTGTTGAACCAACAGCTACAGCTTCTGTGTCTTCTGGTGAACTCATTTCTACTTCAGAAGAAACATATCGCAGCGTTGATGATGAGATTGTCCAAAAGCCTGTAACTGATACGTCTGAGGAAAACCCGATGAAAACTTTTGAAGCTGAGGAAAATATTGTCATTGAACCAGAAGCAACACATCACATTGAAGAGATCACTGAAAAGCCTGTAGTTGATACGTCTAAGGTGGTGAGTCCTAACTCTAAACCATTAAGTAGTTTTGACAGTTGTAGAAGAAAAGAAACATCAGAGAGTTTTGTTGAAAATATTATTGTGCCACTACTCTAACTAGCTAATTTTTCATGAAGGAAAATGATAGAGAAAATGTGGCTTCAACCATAGAAGATGAAACAACAGTGAGAGAGACACAATCTGATAATGGTAGCATATCTAAAACTGTTAATGACACAAAAGACGAAGAGATCCAACTTGCCGCACCTGAAACGGCCAGTCTTGAACCCATCGAAGTAGCTTCAGGAAGGTTAATAAGTTGTCTTAAATAGATATAGCTTTACATGCATTTCTATATATGTATCTATGTATATTTTCAAACCTGGCTAGGAATCATATTGAAGTGTGTATAAAAGCATCCTTGTTTTGCTTTGGTTGGATATTTGACATTCAAACAGGGAAGAACTTGTGTCCAAAGCATTTTACTTGGAATCTGGTTTTGCTTCACTCCAAAGCCCCTCTCAGGTACATGTGGTTTTACTTGGTTGTTTCTTTGCTATCACTTGTTGCTTTTTATTGGTATATAGAGCCTAATCAAACATTCTTCACAATCTTGCTTTCTAAAATCTTACAATCTCAGAGACTTTGTAGATGAGTGTTTCCATAACCTGAAGTTTTTAGTTATTTGGACTTGGAGACATAGTGTAAACTAATATAGAGGAGACTTTGTCGAAATATTAACAAACCATAATAAAGATTTTAATCACATAGTCATATCTTAATCACATTGACAAATTTAAAATTTTTCAATTCCTTATATTCATGTTATGTGGTTAGTAATTTAGAAATAATGATGTCCAGGCATTGGCAGGTAAGGAAGATGCTTATTTTATCTCTAACAACAACTGGATCGGTATTGCGGACGGAGTATCTCAGTGGTCATTTGAAGGTACATTTAAATTGTGTTTTTTCACATAATGTATAAAGTCTTGCACAAACTCACTGACCTGTATTTGTTCTTACCAAACATATGTTTGGTTCATATTTTAGGAATGAATAAGGGAACATATGCTCAAGAACTCATGAGCAACTGTGAAAAGATTATATCTGATGAAACTGCTAAAATAAAAGACCCAATTCAAGTTCTTCATACAAGTGTCAATGAGACTAAGTCCCCTGGATCATCTACAGCCTTGATTGCTCATCTTGACAACAATGTGAGACCACTTAGTCCCTACCATATATTTTACAGTAAACTTTTTCAGTTAGTCTATGATCATGTAAAATTACTTTTGTAGGATCTCCACATTGTCAATATAGGAGATTCAGGATTCATTGTTATTAGAGATGGAACAGTATTGCAGAAATCATCATCAATGTTTCATCATTTTTGTTTTCCCTTGCAAATTACACAAGGTGATGATGTCCTAAAACTTGCAGAGGTACGACTCTATTACTTTGCTGTACATAACATTTGGTTTGTTCAAGTAGCAGACACTCTTGAATGGAAACATGAACAATGCACAACATATGTTGTCTGCAGGTCTACAATGTGAACTTGGAAGAGGGTGATGTAGTCATCACAGCAACTGATGGACTCTTTGACAATTTATACGATAAAGAAATAGTTTCAATAGTTTGCTTGTCACTAGAACAGAGTTTGAAACCTCAGGTGCTCACTTTGCTTGTTATCAATTAGATCAAAATGTTGAATTGTGTTGTGGCTAGATAATAAGTTTGATTAATTGGGTGTTGTAGCAGAACATAGCAGAGTTGTTGGCTGCAAAGGCACAAGAGGTAGGAGGAAGTGAAAGAGAGAAAACACCATTTGCAGATGCAGCTAAAGAAGAAGGATATGTTGGACATAAAGGTGGTAAACTTGATGCTGTTACTGTCATAGTTTCACTTGTAAAAACTGTCTCTACTTAAATAAGCGTCTTTCATCTGCCACTGTAAAATGTAAATAATGAAGAGATACACACACACTTTCACAATATCTTTCTGGCTTTTACATATTTTTCTTGTAATTGAAACAATGTACACTGTGTTCTGTCTATGGTGAAAAATGTATCATGGAAAAGGAGTAAGTGAAAGTTAATATCATGAAAGCTAGACTAGTCCAGGATCCGACCCGATATCCAACCCAGACAAGTAAAACAGTGTGTAAAACTAGCTTTGGGCATACGGTTCGGTTTACCGAAAACCAAAGCAAACTAGATCGGTTTCGGGTTGTTCGGTTTTAGGGCTGTAAATCGGTATTTTTTTTTATTTTTAGTTCGGTTTTCGGTTTGATTCATAACCGGGGTTATTCGGTAAAAATCATGTTTCGGTTCGGTTTAATTTACACT